>JAOEHI010006880.1:0-35732 GCA_025447815.1 Percopsis transmontana | reverse complement strand
TATATACTTTATTACTATGAAATTAAAATGTATGCCTATGATGCAGTAATATTTACACATGCAAAACATATCCATGTATCTTTGACTCTGTAATGACCCATGTTCAGGACTGACTTTGTGTCTGAAATCGTGTTTTCATTTGAATATCAAGCGGTGTGTATGATGTTTACAAAACAACCAGTAAAGGTGACATATTCCTGAGAGGGGAGGCGCTTGACATGGTGAATGAGTTCAAGTATCTTGGGGTCACATTGGACTCTACATTAACCTTTAAAAGTCATGTGAAAAAGGTGACAAACAAAGTAAAATTTTTGAGAACTTCATAAAATGTAAGTATGCTTGTTTCATGTATGCATGGACTTGCCCCACTGCCTTTAAATTATTTTGTTAAAAGAGCTGACAGGAGCAAAAGGATCAGGGCCACCACTAAAGGGGACTGTGGTGCCATTAGGTGCACCACATTCGGACAAACTGTGCTATCAGTAAATGGAAGTAAATGATTGAATTGCCTACCGTGTGCAATAAGGGAGTGCCCTACATATCCCATCTCATCTCAAACAATGGCTCAAGGCAAACCAGAACTGTGACCACTTTTAACTGGACTTGTTTATAACTTATAATGTATTTTGCCCTTTTTAAATTCTGTATTTGTATATTTCTATTTGCTACTTATTTCCTTTTTTTTATTTTTCTGTGCGTGTTGTTACCTGCCTAGGGACTGCGGATGTAAATTAGCATTCTTGCTAACTCCGGCATGTTTACATTCTGTATTTTATACTGATGTTCATTGATGTGCTCTGTCCCTATCAAATAATAATAATAACTGTGATCCTGATAAATATTTCCTTCCTTTTTTTTTTAAATAATGAGGTCAAATAGATTCATAAATATTTATCAGTAATGTCTCACTGTTTATATTTGTGTGAAAGAGGGAAATCGCCTTGATACTCATGACTGTCACGTTAAATAAATAGACATTTAAATAAAGTGAAGGCTATCAGGTTGAAAAATGAACCCACATACAGTACAGTGTAAAGGTCTTGTGTTACTGTGTTTTAGCGGGAGTGCGCCCACTGTGACTCTGATGTTGACTTCTTCCTGGTACTATAAGGGGGTCGGTTTGTGCAGGGAAAAAGCCCCTACTGTGTCCTCTCTCTCTCTCTCTCTCTCTCTCTCTCTCTCTCTCTCTCTCTCTCTCTCTCTCTCTCTCTGTCTTTATCTCTCTTTCTCTTTCTTTCTCTCTCTTTCCCAGGGTTTGACATGGATTAGGATAAGCTATCAGTAGTTGTGGGAAGGTCATGTCTAATTAACCTTCATAATGTCAGGGAGGGCTATCATTCCATGTGGATTATAGTTCAGCTAGCACAAACACACACATGCCACACTGATGAACAGAGATTAAGACACACAGAAGGATACTTCTATAATTGTCCTTATTGCTATAAGCTCATTAAATCAACTTATAAATTCAGAGGTCTCGTTTTTTTTCATATGTCTCCATTAGCGTTGAGGCTGTGATGGTGTGGGATTTGATAAACATGCAGAAAGCAATCAGAAAGTGTAATATTGTGCTCTGCAGTAATATTGCTTCTTTAGATTTGGGTAGCATGACAAAAGGAACAGGAATGAATAGGAACACATTAAAGTTACTACTCTAATACAATCTATTTTGTTCTTTCACTAGTATACAGTGTGAGCGTTGAGAAGGCATTTGCTACTTGAAGCTCATCTTTAAGCTCTGTTATATAACCACCGTATAGAAAAAATAATTCATACAATATAGAAAAAAACTATAAAACTATATTATATAAAACTATATTAGAAATATAGATATAGGGGCTTTGTTTTTAATCTATGTTCTATCCTTTCGCAGTGGAAGGATCTAAATCCTGAATGTGTGTGATATGGTGTGATATGACCACAGTGCAGCGTAGGGATACACTGTTCAGATTTCTATTCGTGGCTCATGTGTCCGGTTGCCTAGGAGATGGCTGGCAAAGTTCCAGCAGGAGGCCAAAGTTGACCTTACACAGACAGACAGTTACGTTGCAGACAGGCAGACATACCTTTACAGACATACAAAATACATACATAGAGACATGTTACAGAAGTAAATATTTACCATATAAGGTCTTTCTTTGAATAGACCCACAATAACATGTCAAATCTGGAATGTGTAAATCTAGCAACCTTGTCAGCTAGCATTTACATGTTAGCTGAGTGTTCATTTGTTCTCGTATACTGCCAACTTTGCTGTCTGCGACAGTGTGTTCTTAATAAGCATACTGAGAAAAAAACGATATTAAGGCGAAATTCCCATTGGAATTAGATTTTAATTCTGCTCAAATTTATTTTATTTTCTACTCACTAGAAGAAGCTGCTATTGATTCTATAGGCTTTCCAGAAGCTGAACATTTAAATCATATATAACAACTATACTGATTTTTCAAACCTGTTTGGCTGAAGGTTACGGGACACAAATTGAGTCACATTACTGATCAGTTCTACTAACATTCTGAAAGGAACATAGCAGCTGCAGTTCTAATGGAGGATAGAGGCAGGACAGATGACTTACTCTAGCAGTCTGCACACTAAATGGAGTATATCTCCTTACTTTTGCCAGCCACACCCTATCTCTCTCTCTCTCTCTCGCCCGCCCTCGAGAGAGAGAGAGATCTTATTTCTAAATGATCTAATCAGATTTTATTACATATTCTGTTATCTTGCAGACAAATGAGGAACAATGCTCTTGTCTTGCTAGCACTGCACACAAAACTTGGCTTGTGGTTTGTAGCTCTCTTTTTTTGCCTTTTTCCCACCACTGTATTGTTTTTTATATTAGAAAGCCAGTAGTTCCAATAATATTTAATAATAATTATAAAAAGAAATGGGCAAAGTTACTTTTCCTTAGTTTACAGACAGTTTAGAGAATACCTCAAGGGTGTTTTTGTTTTTGTGTAAATGACACAATTATTTTCTGTGTGACTGTGTGTGTGTTTATATATCTTAATATCTCTATGTTAGCATCTCATTTGACGCTGCCATTTAAAACACTCCACCTTCACTATTGTTATTTTGATCAGACCTGACATGACAAACATAGGTGCATATATCAAGTATCATTTTTTTTTTTACACTAAATGCTCACTTTTTACACTCCTGTTGGTTTGGCACTGGTATTAGTTTGTGAAGTGGGATCAAATATTACAAACGTTCTAGTTCAGGGCTTTTTGACACATAAGGGCATAAGCACCTTGTGGACCTATTATTCTGAAGGGATTAGCCTTAAGTGTGTTGGAGACAATAGTATTTTTAACTGTTTGAACTGACGCACAGTGCCGTGGAGTCATCGCTCTCTTTTGGTTCATCAATGTGTCAGTCATGCCAGAGACGAGATGGTCTCTACACACACACACACACACACACACAAACACACACATACACACAAACCGAGAGAATACAAGGTTCTCTGTCGCTGTAATGGGTAGAGACAGTTTGCTAGAAACATGAAATATCTCTTCACTATGGAGTTTGACTTGATACGAGGGCTGTACCTTTGTGCGTGTGTTGAACCTTCACAGTTCAGCTTGTTGGCATTCTGAGTAGGTAAGACATAAGGTATCTTCACACCAGAGGGAGAAAGAGTGAAACTAGAGAGAACAGCCCTACATTGCAAATGATTTGATCTTACATCTAACCTTTAGTCTCTTTAGTCAGCTGCAGCTTTGAGCTACCGCCTTTCTGTGTGTGTTTGCGTGTGTGTGTGTGTGTGTGTACACATTTGTCTTGCATGTTTCCCCATTTGTGTGTGTAAACTATTATGCACTGTGTGATTTTATCAGAGCAGGGATGAATGCTGTTTGTTTTAATGAATGCAGAGCTTCATGTTGGGTGAGGTTTGCAACAGGATAATGTAACGACTGGAATTAGGAACTATAACTAAGGTTAGCGCTAACTACTTTTCTAACTAACTAAGTCAATGTATTACTCTATCTAACTTTCACTGTAATCGCCACTCATCCAGTGAAAGTATCTGGCCCGGTTATGTATCTACAGTATGTACGTATATGCTTTTGTGTGAATCTTAGTTAAGCCTCTTAACAACAGCTTGTGGGTCATATGACAATAACTAGCCTCGTGTGACAAAGAATGTTTGGTTTAATTAGACTGGAGTTATAGACAGTCTGATGGGAAAGGGTGCTAACACAATTAAACATTTACAGTGGGTCTCTATTTCTCTCTCTCTCTCTCTCTCTCTCTCTCTCTCTCTCTCTCTCTCTCTCTCTCTCTCTGTTCCCCTCTCTCAAAAGAATGTGTAAAAATATGAAACTACGTGGAGAGATGGAAAAGGACAGATTAAAAAAAGACATTTTAGTTTAGTTCACCCCTGCTCACTGTGTGCTACTGCCACTCACTGGAGAGTTAATGAAGATCATTCTTTCCAATTGTAAAACGTGCTTTTGGCTGGATTTGATTAATATTTCCTGAAGAGATATGTCATTAGGTTTTGGCATTACTGTGGCAACACCTAATGGTAAAAAGTGGTAACTGTGGCTTTGACTTGAAGACGCTGACCCTCCTTGGAGTGATTCATCTGTTTTCCTTAGGTTATCCATTGATGGTCTGTTGTTTTATCCTTTCCAAATATACTGCAATACCTCAAATTAATTCTAGGAAGAATCACTGATCCCTGACATTTTCTTTCTTTAGAAAAAGTTAAGATTATTAATAATATTTTCTACTTCATGCTCTCATTTTAGTTTTTGGGTTTATTGTTATATTTTTCTATCATTACAAATTCACACAGACTTACAGATATACACACACCAACATCCATGCCTGGACCTCATTTCATATAAAATGTGTCATGTGTCTCTTAATAAATAAAAAAACAACCGAACAAGGAACCAGCTTTTATATCAATGCAACCAGAACATAGTTGAGAAAGTCTAAATATTTAGTGTAAAACAGTCAGTATACACTGTTTGGCACTAGAGGGAGCCAAACACCACAACATATAGCGCATGTGTACTGTAAAATCTTAAATCCATGGAGCTTGGGTCATGTATGACCCAGCATCAGTGTGAATACACACATATAGTCTATTCTTTATATTTGCATGCCTGTCTGACTGTGCATTTGCTTGTGTGTGCATATCCCTGTATATGATTGCAAACTTGTTTGCATGTATCTGTTTTGATGTTTGATGCGTGTTGCGATTTTTCACGTCTTAATATATTCACAGACTGGGATGAATTTGAAACAGTTGGACTGGACATTTAGAAAGCAGACCTATGACACGCATGGTAATGGTGTTTTAGCTTTTAACATGTTCTGCTCAGCATTGCTTCTCTCAGACTGTGTGCACCATTTCACAGGGATTCATTCTTCCATGGTGCAATGTAACCCTGTGTGGCCCACTAATTTACACTTGCACCTAATTCAATAACCTGCAGTGTTCACTTTGCTTCACTGTGCCTGCACATCACCCAGTCTCTCTCTTCTCAATCTTCCTCTCACCTCAGCCCTAATCTTCTTTTCACAATTTTGATCCATGTTATACTAGAGTCACCTTCTTTTAATACAAATTTTAGGACAAGGTGAGTTCAGCTGGCTGATTCATAAGCTCCTGCTACAGATGGAGATAATGAGGGATTATACAGGTAAATCCTATCCTTAGTCTCTCCACTTATTATGGTGTCCTGACTGGAGTCTGGCCTTTCATTAGTCTTACAGTCTACATTAAACTAACCCAAAGTAACATAGCTTCTTTGTGTGCAGAAGTAATATTGTACACATAAAGCCTTTTCCTCTCCTCTCCTCTCCTCCCCTTTCCTCTTCCTTTTCCTCTCCCCTCCTCTTCTATCATCTCTCTGCTCCTCTACTCTCTTCTCCTCATCTCTCTTCCTTTGTAATTTTCTTTGTGAACAGCCTTTTCCACATTGTGAATTACTGCCTTTGTCACACCCATGTTAGCCAATTGCAAGCCTCCCTTGCTATCACATGTCCTTCTCACGAGCAAGCGGCTCTCCCCCTTCATATGTTGTTAATATTTAGAGCCTGCAGTCTGCCAACATTAGGTCATACACACACCCACAAACACACACCAACACACACTACCTCTCTACTAATAAATCACATTAGCATGAAATCAAAATAACTCATGATTAAATAATCTTCACTTCTATTATTTAAATCCATCCAGAAACGTATTGATTTTAGATTGTATTTGGGCTTTTTACTTAATCATAATTACAAATGAGAAAACAACTAGTTAGCATCCAGCAGGTAGCAGTCCTTGGGTTAATGAGGAAAAATTGGGTATTACTTATTGTACACAATAAAAGGCTTAATCCTAGCCTTTGTTAGGATATGGTTTAATGAGGCAGGCTAACATGCTTTCTAGTCACCTAGAAAGTTTGAAACCGCTTGTAAGCATTACTTGTTACCCTTGATATCAGTTGTATAGAAAAAACGAATGCTAAAAAATCCCAGTAAGATTCAACATTATTATTATTTTTCTAGAAATATAGCCAGTAGTTATAAATAATGGATCAGTGTCTGAATAATTGATTAATTAATGCACAGCATAATAGCATAATACACAACCATGGCTTTATGACCCTGAAAAACCCTGCTCATTATTTCCTAAAATGCAAGTTTAATAAATTCCCAGAATCATTGTCAATTATTGACTATGAAATAAATCCCCTAACATATTGTTTCTGACCCTCATTAATATGATTGCAATGGGTGCAATTGCCCTTTAAAGGACATTGTAATATGAGAAACAAATGTAGTTTTCATTTGTCTGAAAAGTGTCTTGCGTATGAAGCTCAATACCACATCCATAAGTGTAAGCTAATACTGCCTACAGACAACAGACAGCACCCCAATACACTGAGTCTAGCTTGTAGCAAATCAAGATTTCAGTCTTCTTTCAAGGCTTCCCAGGCTCATGTTAACACTTCCTTGATGCGTTGCACACATATATGTGTGGTCATTATTGAGGACTTGTCTTTATCGAGGACATATTAGCAGTTAACAATAAGGACACAAGATGGCACCCCTAAAATCGGTGTGACTTGCTTGCTCTAGTCACTGGCGCTGCCACAGGTGTGAAAGATGACAGACAATACAAATATACTAAGATAATGATCTAACCCAGATCTGTGTCACATCTGGGCTTCTAATGTCAAGACTGCTTGTTGAGTAAAGAACCAGAGGAGGAGTGTGTGTGTGTGTGCACGCGCGTGTGTGAGTTTGTGAGATAAACACAGCATGCGTGACCGAGGACAAGAGGGGTAGCGTGGAACAAACCGACACTCAAAGATGGGTAGACTATAAAAAGAAATAAACAGCGGAACAGAGGCATTTCCGAACAGGAGCGCCGTGGCAGCTCACTTTACGCATCGCAAAAGTGAGCGGCGGGAAGGAGTCTTTATGTGTGTGTGTGTGTGTGTGTGTGTGTGCGCGTGCATGCATCCAAATCTGTTTTTCGCGGGGGAATCTATCATCCATCCATCCTCGCTCGCTTCTTTTGTCCCATCAGACTGTCTCTTTCTCTCTAACAACCCCTCAGCCAGTGCTGCTCACTCGCTCACTCCTTGTGAGTCCCCTCCTCCTCCTCCTCCTCCTTCTCCTCTCTACCTCTCCCCCCTTGAGCGCCTCCCCCCCTTGCTATTCCTCCTACCCTCCTCCTCCTCCCTTCCACTGTGAGTATACCCTCCCCTCTCGTGTGTGTGTTTGTGTGTGTGTGAGAGTGTGTGTGTGTGTGGGTAGAAGACATCATGTGTGTGGTGTGACGTGAGGCGCTGGCTCAGAGCTCAGGTGCAAGCGGCCGGCTGGAGGAAACCAGTCAAGCAGGCAACAGGACCAGGAGGATTTACCCAGAGGACACGGCAGTCTGCCGGGCTAACAGCTGGTTTACTTAGCCCCATTGAGCTCCATCCACCGCTCCACCAGAAACTAAGCTGTGTTTGTGTTCACACGTATGTACATATTTTTGCTTCCGTCTGACTATCAGAGTGACTCCCTCATCCAAGTTTGGGTGGTGCGAACGACCAACCGACGCAAGGAAGATTTCATTGTTTTTGCTTTTGCTGTGGTTGGCACTTATTCTGCAGAAAGGAGCCACAAGAAGGAGATTGCTATTTTTTCTACGGCTGTCGTCGTTCCAATCGTCCCCTCGTCCCTGTCCTGCCGTGAAAAGCAGCGGGGCGTCTGCGTAGAGCTACCAGGCCCCCAGAGGAAGAAGAAAAGAAAAGAAATAGGACTTTAAAACGGCACAATTTCCTTCTCAAACACACCTGTGCGAGAGAGAGAGAGATTAGGGAATGAGGGGGGCGCAGCGGTAAGAAAACAAAACAGGAACTGAGGCTCTCAGAACACAAGCCAAGAGTGGAGAGTCTATCACACTCCCTATCCTCCACTCACCCGTCCGTCGTTCCACCCCCCCCCCCCCCCACTCCCCCACCTGTGAGGACTAAACCAGCGCGGAGGGCAGCATGGCGCACGCCGCCTCGCAGCTGAAGAAGAGAGCAGATGAGAACCTGACGGCGTTGGAGGACGAGAAGGAGAAGAAGAGGAAGGCTCGGAAACGTTCCCGCGAGCTGAAGAAGAAGGTAGGGAGGAGAGCGGTGGAGGAGGGGGGGGGGGGGGGGGTCTACAGAGGGAGGTAAAGAATGGTGAAGAAAGAACGAGAGCAGAGGCTGAAACATGTCTCTGTTAGCTGAGTCTGGGAGATTTCCTTTTGTCCTGATTCAGCCTCTTCCAAAACACACGCTCGCACACACACAGAACGAATATGATCCCACAGGGAATATTGGGAAGGGAGGGGGTGATTTGGCGGGGGAGGGAGGAGTAGGAAGGACCATGAAAGATGGATGGGACTGGATTGGAAGGAGAGAAGCAGGAAAAACACGAAATGACGATCAAGGATTGGCTTCTGAATGCAGGCTGGTATTTTGGCCAGTAATGTCCTAAATTCTCACAATTTTCTAGTGTGTGTGTGTGTGTGTGTGTTATACAAGGTTATGATCAGTGTGTTGCCAGGATAGAGTCCATAACTCTGTGGTAGAAGGGAACACAGAGCAGTTATGTATTTCAATAACCGCTGATGATAAACCCTTGAGCATGGCATGAACCCCAAGAATGGCACGAATAACAGATAAATACTGGCTGTAACATCAACGTCCTGTGTGTGTGTGTGTGTGTGTGTGTGTGTGTGTGTGTGTGGTTTGGGTGGCCACAATGTGTGGATCAACATGGGTGTCCTTTGACATAAAATCTGTATTACCCTGAGTGCAGAACACTAAGCTTGCCTGCGGCATGCAGGGATTGATCCAGCGCTAAAAGAGGAGAGCAGCTATTATTACTTTGTATGAGTAAACAGCGCAAACAAGTAGGAAACGTGTGGTATGTCCGCGTCTGTGTTTGTGCGTGTGTTCCCAGTGTGTGTAGTGATTGCGCACGCGCGCATTGCACACGCATGCAGAATGCACAGGGTATGTGCATTTATAAGAGCGTGCGAGTGTCACTATGCAAGGGCAATGTTAAGACCTCAGTCAATAGTTCTCATTGACGCCGAATCAATATCTCTTACTAAAACACACCCACAAGCATTTTTACTCAGCTTTACATTTTTGGATCTACACGATCCAAACCCACTTTGTGTGTTTTGCGCACATGTGGTCCAAAGGTATTTTTGATACTTGTGCATACATGCACGCGTGTGCATGTGCCTATACCACTCTGAGGCTTTCACTAGCCCAGGGCTAGCCACCTGGCGCTAAGGGTCAGTACCGGTGGCCTCATTAGAAACAAGGTCAGAGGACCCAGTCAGGGTGGTGTCTACTGCCTCCAGTGCCACTACACACACAAACCTAACCCTGCCCGAGTTTCCTCTCCTGTGTCTCTCCTGTGTCTCTCCTCCTTTGTCTTCCACGCTGTCTACAGTTTCAGTAAAGTAATCAAATGATAAAGGTGACTGGACATCGCATGCGCCTTTGAATGGCTGGAGAGTGAAATTCCACCCTGGAAAGAGGACTGTTGTACCACACAGGGACGTATTACTACCAGTATCAAGCCTCTTGTCGTTTTAATGTAAGACAGTAGTTATATCCGGAAAAAACTAAAATATCAGCTTTCGTGTAATGATTCGGACAAGATACCTATTTCTCATACAAATTGCATTTCAATTCAATTAATTGATTTAAGTGTAAAATGGAAATGATGGAATAAATTAATTAATTAATTAATTAATTAATTAATATTAAATAATGAATAGCAAATAATACTATGCTAATCAATTCATAATATCCAACTTGGGTTGGCCCTCAATAGTACAAGCCAGATTGTCATCTCAGTGGTTCTGCTTGGCAACCGGCAACAAAAACCTGCGCTGTGTGATTGGGTGACATCAGCAGTTTCCCGGTGTTTGTAGCGTAACACTGGGAGCAGGATATCGGCCACAAGATCCCGCCCCCCGTCCACGGCCGATCCATAACAAAGTCTGCCCTGAGACAGTTCTTGGCACTCACTTTGCACAGTATCCTTTCATAGACTCTGCTTTCTCTTTTCTCTCTTGGCATCGCCTCACTTCAGCCACCGCCTTCTCCTGCTCTGCCTCTCAGGCAACACAGATAAAAGCACTGATAAACAGTAATCGACTAGATGTCTGTCTCCGAATGTATGTCTGTCTCCGAATGTATGTCTGTCTCTCTCTCTTTCTTTATCTTGCTTGCTCTCTCTCTCTCTTTCTCTCTGTTTTGGTTGGCCTAAATACTGTATGTTACCGTCCGTTGACACTTTGTTTTAATTAGCCTCATCTCCTGAGCTATTAAATCGGTATTCATGCCACGTGCTTCTTTATAGATATCTATAGGTTAGGATGGCATGCATACTTTCCTACATAGTCCATTGTGGTCAGTGTGGTATGCATGTACGTACGTATGTATGTATGTATGTATGTATGTATGTATGTATGTATGTATGTATGTATGTATGTATGTATGTATGTATGAATGTGGTTGGTGGTGTATGGTGTATTTGGTTCTGATAGAATGCCCAAAACACATTGGATGCATTTCCAGTAGCAGAAAGGCTACTGAACAGAAAAGCTATCTCCAGCCTTGAGGTACACGTGGAGACAATATATGTTTAACCCACTGCCTTTTGCACATGTCCTGTTTGAAACTGAAGGTCCCGCAATAATTCTGTTAAGAAGACCCCTCATTATGCCGTGTTCGCTTGCTTATACTGGACCAAACACAGGTGGCATATCACCTCATCTGCAACATGTTGATGCGTACAATGGCGGAATCGTGCGAGCAACGTGTTTGTGCGATCAGAAATACGCTGGAGGAGAAATTGAAGATAAGCAGGAAGCTTATAAGGCTTATAAAGCTTATAAGGCGCGTGGACCTTAGAAGCCGTAGACGGAGATGTTTGGTTCTTAATAGATTCTAGGAATGGGCAGTTCAAGCAAAAAATACTTTTCGATAGTTGCTGGGAACTGTTCGATTAATAATCAAAGATTTCCCCCTCCTGTGCACGCGCATGCACGCGCACACAGAGACAAATTGAAGGTTTAGCGATTTGAGGCAGAAAGACGCGCAGACCTTAGATGCCGTAGATGGCAGACGTTAAGTCAATGCGCTTTGGTCTCGGAAAGAAGAATGTGGAGGAGAGAGAGACCGTGTCAAAACGTTCCGCTATGCCGGCTGTCCCTTTTACATAGACTACCTCCGCTGCTGGCTCAGAGACGTAACAACAAAAATGACCCCCCCCCCCACCTCCATACCTTTAACACAGAACGGCGAGGCGGCATGAAGGCGCAATATTCCCTGTGTAAAAAGGGCTTGAGAGGAGTGGAGAGGGAGAACAGAATCACTGCTGTCAGGTTTATTTTTGGCAGAACTCAATTTCAGCTCTTCTCATCTGCAGTTTCCACTCCTCCCCCATTCCGTCTTTCTGCTTTTATCGCCGTCCCCTCCCTCCATCTCTGTCAGTTGGCTGGGGCCTGTATTGTTCTGCCACACTTCTGCTGCTGGGAAAGGGGGGGTTGGGGTACACACACACACACACACGTAGACGCACACGCACACACACGGGTGGGATGGAGGGTGCATAAGACTAGCTTGTGGCAAGCCACCCTGCCATGCTAATCCCCCAACACTTATTTAGGCAGCCTCATTATTCAGGCCCACTCATTTATCCCCTCTCTCTAACCATCCCTCTCTCACTCATGAGGCATTGTCCCCCCTCAGCCCCCCTCCTCCTCTGTATAACTAATAACGCACCCCCGTTTTCTCAAAAAACCTGTATGTCAGCTTCCCTAATCCTCCATATATCCAATGTGTTACTTCAGTAAAACCCTTGAGCTTCCTTACCTCAACACGTTAGGGGGGGGGGGGGGAGAACGGTTTTAGCCTAGGAGATCAGTAGGGAGAGGAGTAGAGAAGAGTGTGAGGCATTCAGCACTCGGGTGCGGGAGGGAGGGAACAACAACGGGTTTCACAACGCAACCGCAATTCTGGACACACATCAAGGAGTGCAACTTTAGGAGGAGTGCAACTTTAGCGTCCCCTCTCCTCTACTGTAGACCTAGTCTGATAAATGTTTCCAAACGAAGGCTTTAGAGAGAAAGGAGAGGAGAACAACATTCTAATGAGTTTCCGTGCATACACAAGCAGTGTATGCAGATAGTGCCGTACGGGAGAAGCACTTTGCCGTAAGGGCCCGGGCACTTTGACTTACAGTTGCCGGAACCGAGTGAAGAAGAGACATTTATGAAATATAGAATGACTCCATTACAGGGGCAGAGAGAGAGAGAGAGAGAGAGAGAGAGAGAGAGAGAGAGAGCGCCTGTAAATTGGCCAGGAGAGACCCAGCGGAGGAGGAGGAAGGGCGGATGGACAGGGAGAAGACCAAGAGACAATTACAGCAGTGAGCTGATGCTGTGGATTACCAGTGCCTGTGTGTGCGGGTGTGTGTGTGGGTGGGGCACGGGCTCTGGGTGCAGCGGCTGGTGCGCTCCCAGGCACCGTAATAATGTACTGCACACGGCCTGAAATGAGAGGCGGGTGGAGAGAGAGAGAGAGAGAGAGAGAGAGAGAGACAGAGAGTTAAAATGAGGAGACAGATCAAAGAATTCAGAAAGCTGATGATTAACCAGAGAAATTGGTGCGGTAGCGTGGGGGGGGCACACAGAAAGAGAGAGAGAGAGAGAGAGAGAGAGAGAGAGAGAGAGATGATGCTGTTAGTTAAGCCTTTCATCCCGTCATCTCCCCCCGCTTCCCCGCAGCCCTGTTCTTCTCTCCTCTGCAGTGGGAGACAGACACTGGGAACTGGGGCATTAACTCACACGCACACACACACAAGCGTATGTGCACAGTACCCATAGACACATACATTAGACGGCTCACATTTGAGCGGAAACACTTTGCTTTACTCTGTCGGGAAAAGCCCCATACACACAATATAGGGTCTGTTTACATTGGACACATTCAGTCTTTGGGGGCATATTTAGTGTGAAGCCAGGGGTGTATAAACAGAACAATGACATCAGATTGTAATTGGCTCCCTTACAGTACGTAAACCAATACATATTTGGCCAGCAATACAGTGCACATCAAGGGAGAATGCTGGGGAACTCTCCTAGGCAGATAATGTTATATACACCCTTTAGCTAGAGTGGGAGGTGTTGACGCGGTGGACCGGCTCAGCAGAGAGTCATGACACACCGTGTGTGTTTAGTGTGTGTGTTTAGTGTGTGTGTGTGGAGGGGGGGGGCTGTTCCTCTCTGTATTCCTGAGGTGTTGCAGACATTTGAAGGTGAGCAGCAGGGTGGAGCATTGTGTCGATGACACATACAAACACACACCCACACTCATAGAAACACACACACACGCACACACACTCCTACACAGGCAGGCACACAGACACACCCTCCCATGCAGGCAGGCGGTGTGACGATAAGTCACAGAGTGAGGGTGATTATTGTGATAAATCCTCTGGTGTGCTGTTTTGCTGGTATCACGGGTCAGCTCGATGGGTGGGCTGTTTGTTTGTGGTTTGTGTGTGCATGCCTGTGTGTGCATGCCTGTTTGTGTGTGTGTGTGTGTGTGTGTATGTGGGGGGGGGCCTAAAAACATTGTGCTGAGCACTCAGGGATGATGTGATGATGGACTCATTTACAGCATATTACAGATCTTTTGATTGCCCCTGTGTCTCTTTGTTATTCTCTACCATTACAATTAGGTCATTTAGCAGATGCTTTTATCCAAAGCGACTTACAATTACGTGGTGCTATTACAACACCTAGACCACTAGACTATCCTGCCCTCTAGAACGAGAGAGAGAAGTGTTTTCATCACTTTTCATTTTAAAGATACACTCCTCGATAGTATTACTGAAACCCACATTTCTGCCCCCAGCTCACTGTTTGAAACCCAAGCGTTTACTTGGCTAGCGGGAGGGATGGTTTCATGATAGTGCTAAGGGGAGAGGTAGAGAGGAGTGGACGCCGCTCAGGTCAGGCTGGTTTCAACCACAAGGGCCATTCTGGAGTGTCCTAGTAGAAGGTCGGATTCAGGATGTAGGTCCTTGCTCCTTGTCCTTGTTATTGGTGGAATAACTCTCCCTTTTGGCCTTCCATCCGTACTAATAGCGTTTTCCAGCAGTGAACTTTAAAAAAAACGCTCTCCCAAATGGACAACTCTGAGAATGCCGTGTTCACCACCCAGTATGGACTGAGCTTTTCAGAAACGCTGACGTCACATGCAAGATAACATGATCACATGACAATACTACTTTGGCAGCGAAAGAGAGTAGCGGATTTTAGCGGAAAGTAGAAAAAGTGCATGACATCGGACCCCGACTTGGGCAAGCTCACTACCGCTCATACAAGGAGCAACGTTTTTGGATAAGGCCTGGGCAAGCAAGTGGCCGCGTGGTCAAAAACGCTGTTTTACCTGTGTAAAAACGTACCCGTGCTAGTATGGCTGGTTCGTTCCCCAAGTGTTTACATTTGATAGGTTAGTGTGACGCTATGGCACTTTTGTATGTGCCTACACACACACACACACACACACACACACACACACAAACACACACACAGACACACATGCTGCACTGCACATTCTCATTTTTACTTATTCATAACCACTGCACTTTCTCTGTCACAAGGCATCACTATGCGGTGGAAACTCACTGTGTGTACATCGGAGACGAGCTGGTGCCTGTCTGTCAGTGTATCTTTCTACCTGTCTGTCGGTTGGTCACCGCTGGTTGTGTCTGTGTCTTCTCCTCTGTTAAACACTATACCTATGACTACCTGCTGCAGCCTCCAGTCCTCCCCCCTGCCAAAATATACACACATACAGTACATGCGCAGAAACGCACATAAACATCGTACATGGTCACAGCCTGAGCAAGCTGAGCAAGATCAACCACTGTTGTCCAACCAGAGAGAGAGCAGCCTACTGGAAGACGCTGTACAGAATGTAGAATGTTGTCATTATGAGAAATAGTCACAAAGGCACCAGGGTGTCTGTGAGAAAAGTGCACACTACATAGGAGTCTGCTCTCTCTCTCTCTCTCTCTCTCTCTCTCTCTCTCTCTCTCTCTCTCTCTCTCTCTCTCTCTGGTCTCCAAGTGCTGGGAGAATGCTGAGACTGCAGTGCCCAGGCAGCCAATCAGAGGCAGGAAAACACAGACACGCAGCCTATAGCTCTCTAGTCTCTTGTGTATTCATAACACCGTACAACATTTAAAATGATAATTTTAAACCTTAAGTGGAAACTTCTCTTAGATGCATAAAAATACAATTACATTATTTATTTTATGAAAAAGATTTATTTATTTATTAAAGTTGAAATAGATTCAACCTTGATTTTAATCCTGATTCTTCTTATTAGCATTTACAGAGCCATGGATACAGCCATTTAACAATTTAAGGGTTTAATGCTTCACAAATGCATTCTTCATCTTCACCTGCGCTGCAGTACCACTAACATACCAGTAGGGACTGATATAGCACAAACCAAATTTATGGATAGTCGTATGCAGTGGCGCCTGTAGATGTACAGCCGTGCTCACTGTGCGTACCATATGAGAGAGGGAGGGAGAATAAAGAGACACTGAGGCGCCGACACCTCACCAGTGAAAAGTTAAGAACTTCAGTTGCTATGGCAACCAATTTACCCGTTACCCCAGTCTGTAAAACGCCAGGGATATGTTGGTGTAATGTATGTGTGTGTGTGTCTTGTCATTTTATTAATCTTGAGGGACTAAATGCAATGTCACCAAAGGTGTAAACCTTGTGTTATGTGTGTTACAATAATAATGTTTCTCTGTCATGAGGAACAACATTGTATATGTCCAGGAGCAACAAGAAGCAATCGAAGAATTAATTCTAAGAATATGTTTATTAAAATAGGACAGACTTACGTACTATAATGCTGTACACAAAACGTCTAGAAAGCCAAATTTTAGCAATGAGTCCTCTTGGACACCCAGGTAAAATAAGAACAAAAAACAAACACATAACACATAACAGTAAAAAATATATAATATTGTTTATAACATTCATCTATTGGGCAACCGGTCTGATCTTCATTATGAGGGTTTTTAGAGAATACTCAAGGCCTTTGAAAGTGTTCCAGATTACACTGGTTGCAATGGGAGAGGGACCCCCAGTGTAGACCCCGTTGGGGTTGGCACCATGGCACGCATGGTACCAGAACCCTCCGTAGCACAGCATGGCACAGTTGGACCCATGGGTGTCCTGGTCTTTGTCTACGGTGGTGAATTTTTGTCCATTGTGACCTTTCAGAGAGTCCCCTGGTGGAATGACACAAAAGCATTTATCACAACACAGTCGGTAAACTGGAAAGGGAAGACTGCTAAAATATCTAAATATCTAAAGTGGAATGACTTTAGTTAACACGCAAGTTAGTACTTGCGTGTTAATAGCAGCTTTAACAGCAGCTTTTTCTTTTTAAAAAAATCAGCTTTTCTGATGCACCCAAAAATAAACAGATAGTTCATTAATAAATACATGAAATATATTTGATTGTTGACAATTTCTTCTGAACTCTTTTGAAATGGCAATTTCAGAGTGGCTGGCTTAATTTTTATGAAAAAAAGACACTGTTGAAAGTCAACAGTGGCATAATTTGAACATGGTAAACAAACAGAAATTAATCCCTACCTGCTGCACCGTTAATGAAGCTCCCCAAGTTCAGCTGGTATCCATCACTCTCTGGTCCAACTGAGAAGGAGGAGTAGCGGGCGAAGACATTCTGGCCCTCAAAGTCTTCCATGTCCACCTTCAGTTCATAGCTCTTAGACAGACTCAGCAGGTGCATGTTTTCCAGGCCTGAGTCATACAGTATATAATATATAAACAATTTCACCGCATAGAATTTGCATACAATTTGAGCTGAAGTAAAAATCCTGTGACCCATTTATGGATCTTACCTAGCCAGTACTCCCCAGCAGCACTTCCAAAACCAATTTTGTACTGGTCCCACTTCCTGAAGAAGTTCAGTGAGCCATCCATTCTCCGCTGTATAACCTTGGTTTGCAAATATGAGAGAAGTGAGACACACAGTGAGACACTGAAAAGAAATATAACTTTAAATTCATTAAGCAATTATTCATCTTTGTGATTTATTTGATGAATGCATTATTCAGGTGATCAACAGTGTTGGTCTGAGCAGAACTCTTTGTGCAGCTTGTGAGATGTTTTGGTTTTGAACCTGAATTACAAACATTGTTTTTATAAATAAAAATCTTCATCCTCACCGTCCATTTTTCGGCGGAGCCGTCCGTGCTCATGTCGCAGTAGACCTGTACAGGAGAGGTGGGGCCTGCTGGGTAGATGGTGTACACTCCATCCTGACCTGAGCCGCCTCTGTAGATGGCACTACAGTCTACCGGCAGTGGGGACTGATAAGAAGCTACAGGCAGCAGCACAGCTAGCAGTGCTCTGAGCTGGAGCGGATACAGATACAGCAAAGGTGGAGGGGAAATTCAAATGAATGCAAACAGCACACTGTTCTTCTGTATAGCCATAGCATCGTAGGAAACGCAACTACAGAGATTCATATGAAAAACATGAATTATTATTTAAATGATAATTCATGTGTCTCCTGTTCGAATAACAGCTAGTAAGGGTGACTGAACTGGACTGAAGCTGACAGGCTAGTATGAATAGCTAAAAGCCACAAGTCTAAATAGGATTTCTTGTTTAGCTTATCAAATTATTAGTAGACAACGAAGTATGATTTAACTAACACTTATGTCAGGAGTATCCTTATGGATGATGAAACAACCCATGACTATTCCTTCAAACTACGAGCCATTATATTCATGTACAACGGTCATTTTTATGTAAGCTTTTTGCCACTTACCATCATTGTGTGGTCAGTTCCTTGTGTAAATAATGGATACCTTTAATGGCAATGATAACCTAAAGCAAAGGAGAAAGGGTATTTTCTATGTTATTTCTAGTCCAGTAACTGCAAGCTCATTCTATTTTGCTATTGGCCATCAGACACTATGGTGTGTTAATTATTCTGTAACAATAATAATTATTGTTTTTACTTTGTCATAATTAACTCCATAAAAGATCTTTCACTCTTTCAGTTTATCATTAATCAATAATTTGCAAGCATTCTAATAATTGATCTCTGGAGTAAGTGTCCTGCAATTTAATAAAATGTATGGCAAAGAACATGGTGAACTTACAGTACGAGTCAGAGCGGTGTCCGAGTGCCCAGAAGTCCACAGAATATACTACACTGTGTTACCACTTAAATACTTGTAAGTAGAATATGTTACAACACTCAGTGTTTTCCCGAGTGCAATGAGTAACCCACTGTTTGTTCTTTGTAGCCAGATAAGATTTTATGTATTTATTTTCTCCAATACAGTCTTTTTCAAATGGGATTCATTTTTTCTACAATACAGTCTACAATCTGTGCTTGTTACAATACAAATTGTTTTTATGGTGTTATATAATCAAGTTGATTATTATTATTTTTTATGAAGGAAATCTCAATTGGTTGCATCATCACAGTATTTCAACCGTCAAACAACGCATGTTGAAATATATAAAATTACTTAATATTGTTAATATTGTTTCTTAATAAGCATTTGTCACTCTGGTGCAAATGCTTGTGCCTTTCATTGTCACACAGAGTGGCAAATCTTTATATTAATTGTTTTGTTGTTGTTGCTTTTACAAGCCTTTTGTAATGCCAACATACTGTACAAACGGAGCATGCTGCTAACATTAACTTCCACCTGTTCTACTGTATCAGTAGAGGATCTCAAACTGTGCCAGCTATTAATGCGTTACTCTAAGGACTTGAAGGAGAATAAAATTATCCAATGAATGCATCTAAACAAATCATGGCTAGCATTTTTTAGAACCTTTGCATGTTAAATTTTTTGGGCTAGTATTGATTTTGTAATAGACGAGTCTGGTTTCCTATTTGGCTTTAAAAGTATTATTAGATTAGCCTAGATTGGCTAGCGGAGAGAGCCAATGGTAAATATCAGACTGTGGGTGTGTGTTGAAAGCGCATTCAGCAGCATCAATCCAGAGAGGCTTAAACATCATTCCAGAACTACGCCACTAACATGACTGACTTCTAGCGGGCAGGAATGACTGGGTGCTTTTCTGAACCCCTCCTGCCTTCTGCACTACTGTAATACCTGGGGAAACCCAAACCCTGCTAATAGCCCTGCTGGATGCTGGGATCCTCGCGGGTGACTGGGTTTGTGTGTGTGTGTGTGTGTGTGTGTGTGTGTGTGTGTGTGTGTGTGTGTGTGATTGAATAACCCTGGCTCAACACACTGGCTGTCCTGTGCCGAGAGAAATACATGATAAGCTGGGAGACAATGGGATATGCCTAGGGTCAGATTCCGGACTCTATCTGTGTGTTGTGTGTGTGTGTGGCTGGGTGGGTGTGGGCCTGCCGTGTGTGTGTGTGTGTGTGTGTGTGTGTGTGTGTGTGTGACTGGCTGCCCCACAGAGGCGTACGCACTGATAAGCAAGCGTCAGATTCTGGCTGGTGTCTATTTCAGTTGTGCCTCGGGTCTCGTGCAGGGCAACTACTGCTCAACCCTGAGAAAGTAGGAGATGGCCCATTCTGATGTGGTAAGTCTGAAGGAGGACCCCAGTTAGAACTAGGACTTTATCTGAGGTTGGAAAATGGGATTACAAGGTTTGAAAAGTTATTACCGGGCTCTTGTAAACATAGAAGGATGGCAAAAAGCAGAGAAATACTATTTTGTATGACAACACGGTTTTTATTACATTGTTTTTATTTATAACAATTGGACTGATATGGTCTCAGCAGGAGGCTGAGTATGTAAAATGTTCCCCCCATTGCCAAGTCATTTTAAATTCCGTCTGATGCCCTCTGGTCTCTGTGTTGGTCCAGAGAGGTTTGGTAGTTCCTAGCTGCTCTTCCTGTTACCCCCCACTGAGCGCCACACTCTCCTCTGTTCTTCAAGCCCTGTATTTTTAGCGATGACATTATGCCCCTATAGCCTAGCCCTGTCTCTGTGTAAGCAGCCTTCCTCTAAATCTCTTTCTCAGACAGGCACTCCAGATTTCTTAATATTACCCACCCCCCCTCCCACCCAACACACTCACTCACACACACATCAACTCTCTCTCACCCCTGTGTCTCTCCGTCTAACTCGCCCGCTCTCCCCGCCTCCCCAGTGTAGCCGGACTCGGGGCTAGGACTAGCTACAGCACTGCTCAGGTTTCACTCAGTTCATCTGCAGCCTGAGAGCCATGGCAGTGGAGGAGGCAGCAGAACATCTAGCAGAAGTAAGACGAAGGACGTCTTTTTCATTCTGCCGTGTTTTTCACGCCGACCTCTCTGCGGGACCTTAACATGGATGCTTTAGCACCAGCGGGGATTTAACGTTGCCGTGGTTAGCAGTGCCCGGTCCGTGGACAGAACACTGTTGAGTTGTGACTGTAGCAGTAGCAAGTAGCCTGACTGCACCACACTACTGCAGTGTGTGTGTGTGTGTGTGTGTGTGTGTGGGGGGGGGTACGTGCGCTGAGTTAGTGTTGAATGACATCGATGTTAAGCACCTAAACTTGCTCATATGTATTGGTATACTGACTGGCACAGTGTTGTGTTGTTTATGCAGCTGTACATTGTGATGCACAGAGACTGGTATGAGTGGAGACACCTGACCTTGGACAGTGGCGCATGCTCCGTGTGTGTGTGTGTGTGTGTTGTGTGCAAGAGAGAAAGATGTTTACAAAGAAAAAAACAGAGCAATAGAGAATAAAATGAGAGGTATGAGTTGAGTGGCAAACATGATTGATTACCTGCATGTCTAGTGGAACCTTATAAGCCCCACAATCATTTGTAGCAAACTAGTCCTTCATGAGTCCTTGTTATCGTTTAGACATTTGACCTCCCCTGCTGATTAGAAGTCTGTTTTACTAGATGCAGCATTGGCTGAATTGTGTTTTATTATCTATCAAATAATGACGGTGGGGTTTTTAGATTCAAAGGTTTTAATGTAGCTGTCAATTCATGAAGGGTGAGGAAACAACCTATATTTAACAGAGCTTGATATAACTTAACTAACAATGATTAGCTGGGGAGGGGGTCATTGCAGCTGAGAATGATCTCGATAATATTGCACAACAAATAATAAAATAAAAAATGAAAAAACTATAGCAATGATAAGAAGAATACATATTCCTTGTGCTAATACAGAACGTCTTTTGGCTGTGATGACAGAATATACATTTATTGTATTGTATTTTGTTTTAGTATGTTGGTTGGCTGAAACACACCATGATATGTTTTGAGCCTGGTTCGCTGTAGTCTACTGGTCATACATCATCAGCTATTGGTGCCCATGTGTGGCAACTGGCTGAGTATGAAGATAATACTGTCACCCAACCATTAGTGAGGGGAGCAAATGCTATATTCCCACAGAGCATTTATGTACAGTATACTTTACATATAACTGATACCTGATACTATGTGATGTTTGAAAAACCACTTTGGAAAGCCAACTCACCAGTAGAGCTGAGCATTGGACGACTGTGTTTGTACTGGACTGTACTGTTTCTTTGAGTGTGACACATGGTTGAAAAATACCTCAAAGTATACAAACAGATTATGCAAAATACATTTAGAATAAGAATCAAGCTGATGGGCTGCTAAGTTCTAGCTGACATGTATTGGTACAGCTTACATACTCACCTTGTGAATTGGTCAATTGTAATTACATTTAGTATCAGGTTCAGTGTAGCCTAATAATTACATACGTGTACGTTGTTTTCACAAACCATAGTTTCCTATGGTTTCCATGGCTACCGAACAATGTCAACCATCTTAAGCGATCTAGTGGACCATTTAGTTCAGTGATTAGAATGGACACTTTATTCTGTTTTCTATTGGCTGGAGATTTATTGTCCAGCTTATGCTGTTGTCACTCTAAACCTAGACAATGCTCTGTATGAGTGTGTGTGTGTGTGTATGTGTTTGTTAGTGTGTGTCTGCATGCCTTCAGGAATGATGCTGACAGCTAAAATGTTCACACGCACACACTTAGTGTGTGCGTGCGTGCTGGTAAACTGGGATCACATCTATTCAGTATGTAGGAAATGAGCTCAGCTGTCAGCTTTAGCCAGTAAGCTTCTTACAATAACTGGTATCATGGTGGGATGACCATGGACACACTGACACTCAATGCTATCAGTAGTGAACATCAGTCTTCTGCTTTCATCAGTGGAATTCACTCACAAACAGAGCAGTTTCACGTTAGGGTTTGCACTACACTGCCAGTGCTTGGTCTAACCTCAGGACCCACATTTGTCCTTGGTCATTAAGTCATTAAGTCACGACCCAAAAACAATTTCATTTCCGAACCATTATCATTTACTTCACAAAACAATTTGTGCAGTAATCCCCAATGTCTATATGCACTGTTCAAAACACCTACGCACCTTTCAAAATATTAGCGCACCATCGGAAGTTTGGTAAAATTACAGTTAAAAAAATGTAATACAAGTTAGACTTTTTGACGGAGCTAAAGCACACGTCCGTGACCCACTCCACACCAGCTCGCGGCCCACTTGTGGGTCGGGACCCAACAGTTAAGAAACCCTGCTTCAGTTAATTCATTTATGCTAACTACAGTAGGTTATTCTGTATGTCGTGCGCAATATCTCTATAGGCTATTTTAACCATTATTTACATTTTGTATTTTGACTGTTACATTTATGTTATATATTATATTAGAGCCTGTGTGTGTCCATGTGCACGTGTGTGTGTGTGTGTGTTTGTATGTATGTATCCGTTTGTCTCAAACACACAATGTGGACACACTATTATACCCACTTTACAGTGAACTTTATTGTCCCATCTCTCCCAACTGTGGCGATGGTTTGTGACCAAAATGTAATCAAACAGTTCAGTTTAGAGTACTGTAGATAGCTGCCGAGACTGTATGGGCAGTTCAATTAATAATTTCTTTCAATATTCTGATGTTTCATTTTATCTCCATTATGTGAACTAGATACTTTTAAATCGTGGTTAATGTTCATTATTGGATCATTCTTTTATTCCAGCAACCATTTCTAATGGCCTTAAACCCATGCTGTACACTACTGTATATAGCATGACTCAACATTTTATAATTGTCTCTTGGTCTCTGTTTCTCTGCAGACGGATATAAATGCAAGCTATCTACGGGCAGCTAGGGCGGGAAATCTGGAGAAAGCTCTTGATTTTCTGAAGAATGGTGTGGAGATAAATATCTGCAACCAGGTAACCCTACTAACACATAACACGGGAGAAGAAATCCGCCGTTTTGCACATTTTTACGTTGGTTGTGAAAACTGCTATACCAAAAGAAATGTCTTAGGTTTTGAGGAAATCCATCTGGTAAAGTTGCAATATCACTTTTATAGGGCCAACCTTGGCCTGTGCCAATAACTTTCTTCAGCTGCCCAAGACACAGAAATTGCTTAGTTAACCCCATAGAAAGAGTTAATGTGTTAAATCAAATGAACCACCATTAGTGTCTATATTAACCATGTTAATATACAGCAGATATCAAATAATTTGAGGAAGGGAACACTAAGAGTGTGAATGTACTTATATTCCATAACTGGACTGCAGTAATGCTGCAGTAATGCTGTTTGAAAATGTCGACAGAAATATTCCTTAAGACCTCGTTTGCATTTGTCATTATTGAATATTCACACTATATGGGGAATTGTACAGGGAATTTCTCCCTCTCTCTCTCTGTCCCTCACGGTCTCTCTCTCCCTGTCTCCGTCCCTTCAGAATGGTCTCAATGCTCTCCATCTCGCCTCCAAGGAGGGCCATGTGGAGGTGGTGGCGGAGCTCATCAAACAGGGGGCCAATGTCGACGCTGCAACAAAGGTATGCCCCGCCCACAGAGACTCTTGATTGGTTTAAAACAACATAGGTCTTCCTCTTCCCTTTGACGCGCGCACAACTCACGGGGTGCTGAATCAGCACGCTCCCAAAGTGACACTGCCAAGGCAGCACTATAAAAATGAATGGCGGTGTGTTAGTAGCAGAGCAGCAGCAGTTGAGCGGACTGATTTTGTGAAGTGAGATTCACTGCCAGGTTTCCACTGGCGTACACAAGTACACAACACTGTTTCTACCCGATATGATTGTTTGCTGGGTGTGGCAGGCATTCTGACCATTCACCTCTTCAATACACACATGACATTTCTTTATTTTATGTCTTTTCATCATGGCTATTAGTGTTAAAATTGGTCTTCGCATGCCTGAGGGAAAATGACCACCCAACATGAGACCCCTTGAGTGATTTCCCGCTAGTGTATGGGTAGGTACACAATGTTCTATTCAGCTTTAGTGTACTTGTAACAGCAGCTAGACCACTTCTCTGTGGAAAACCAACATGATATAATATATAATATATATATAATATCATTTGTGGGGGAAAAAAAGTTCCTATTAAAAATGACAGTAAAACATCATATTGAAACCAGTATTTCACGCAACAACTTAAAACGTTGTTTAAACCACCTCCAAACTCTATGTTGATAGCCAGACAGGATTGATCAATCATTATACATACCGTTATGACTTACTGTATATGCTACACACGAAACAAGTGTATACACACTCACACTTTGGGCCCACAGAAGATTGTGTGGCACACGGTGTCATATAATGCAATGCTAATGTAATGATGTGGAAGCCGAGTTGAACTGTAATGGGATGAAAAGAAAACAACAACGGCGATGTAAAGTGAAAAATGCTTGGCGTAGGTAAACAGCACAGAGTAGCAGAGAGCTTGGGGAGAGGCCGAGGGGAATGTGCAGCAATTAGACACGTAAGGCAGTGGAATGTGATGCTAACAGCTGCTGCGTGCTATAGCTGACATACAGACAACAGGTGGCTCTGCCTGGCCTGACGCTGTCTCACTCTCTGTTTATCTGTTTGTTTATCTGTTTATCTATTTGTTCCACACGGTGGTTTTCTGCACATTTCTGCACATTTCTTATTTTCAATTTTTTCTTTTATTGTATTTCTTCCGATCCAGACGTCAAACGCTTTCTCTCATACCCATTACTTGTGCTTAAAGAAATAGGCAGACCCATTGTGTAGCATTGTGTAGCGTGTGGACGTGGTGAGTGCAAGGGGCAGGCCGAGAACGATGCACGGGGACACACTCTGCGCTTTAATGAAGCTTTATCGGAAAACAAGCTCTCGGCTAAAGTACCGTGAGCAAAGCAACACACGCACTCACAGTGGAAACAATCACCGACCCTGAACGAAGGACGATCCCCGACCTAAATACCCCACTCCCGGTCACACTCCAGGTGCACACAATCTGCAACCAGTGGTGTGAGTGCGTGGGTGGCTGCAGGCCGGTGCACAACACACCGGCGGGAAGGGAAGGGAGGGGCGCCATCTCTGGATGCACCCCCGGATGTTAGAATTGCCTGTATACTATATATTATATAATTTCTGAGTACTGGTCAGGTGGATAGGGTTTTAGTGTATTGAGAGACACTGACAAACAGAAACTCGTGATATCTGCAGATAGCAGTGTATGGCCATTATTATTGTTGAAATGTGTTTATATGAGTTAACATCATTTTAAAAAATCACATTATTCCTACTAATGGGAAACAGTTAGACTGTTGTTGTATACTATATTGTAATTTAATTTGTGTAAAATAGCATATTTCTATAACTATGAACCTTCTCTAAATACCTCTTGTCTTTCTGGACACACAGACATTTATACAATGTAATGATTGCTATCTAAATTAGTGCTAGTTATCCATACAGACAGGCGTGCACATTAGCAGACCCTGTAGATGGAGGTAAGAGCGTTAACATGAGGGCTCAGTCATGGCTTCTTCTGTGTAACAGAAAGGGAACACGGCTCTGCACATAGCTTCTCTGGCAGGCCAGCTAGATGTGGTGAAGGAGCTGGTCACCCATGGAGCCAATGTCAATGCACAGTCTCAGGTAGGAGATGCACGCACGCACACACGCACACACGCACACACACACACACACACACACTGGGACACACGCACTGGGACACACATACACACACACACACACACACTGGGACACACACACACGCACAGGGACACACACACATATACAGGGACACACACACACACACACACACACACACACACAGGGACACACTCATGCAGACTCTTGGGCATGAATGTCCAAAAACAACACAACTGAACGAGTAGCAGAGCGTTTGTAATAATTGTGTGTTAGTGTGCGTGCATGTGTGTGTTTGTGCTGACTATTGATTGTGGGCTAGGCCGAGCTGCAGAGCTGAGCTGCTGACACAGCACACACACACACACACACACACACACGCACACACACATACACACGCAGGACATGTAAATGTCTTGTCTCCACAGCAACTATGATGATGTCACAGGCTGGGGTTACATTCCCCCCCTCTCTCATTCTCTCAATCTCTCTCTTTCCCTTTTTCCTATAGAGTTACTGCTAATAGAACACACATGACCAGGTCTTTCTTGTGAATAAATGTCCTCTCTTGTACATTTGAATCTAATCCAATCCCTTGTTTGCCAGTTGTATTTAAGGTAAAAACCAATGCCATGGTATAGAAAAACTGATTCGGATTTGCAGTGTCACTGATTTTAGGACCTACTGTATTGTTGCTATGGAAACCTGTTCCAGGACTGTGTTCTATAGCTGAGCCCCACAGTGGAACACACACTACACACACACACACATTCCTCAGCAGCTCTATGTCAAGAACAACTTTTATCTGAGCTGTTATCAGGTGTGAGGAATGCACACGGGCGACAGCGTGCACTTCACAAGCCAACCTGCATAAGCACAAAGACAGGCGCATCCTCGTTTATTCTAGCTCATGTTTGTCTCCAGAATTGCTGAGTGACTCACACTGCTCCCTACTCCTCCCCCTAACAGAGCTCCTAGGCTCTGTATGGGGAGCAGAGGAGCTAAGCAGCCACACCTGGTGTTGATTGCTATGCCGAGCTTCCAGCATAGCATCGCTAATAGCTTGTGTTTCCTCCAGAATGGCTTCACGCCGCTGTACATGGCAGCGCAGGAGAACCACATGGATGTTGTACAGTTCCTGTTGGACAACGGCTCCAGTCAGAGCATCGCCACAGAGGTACCGCACACATGTTTATACACACACACACACACACAGACAGGCACAGATACATTCACTCGTGCCCGGCTTTTTAATGCCATCTGACATACAACCATTCACGTACAATAGCTTCCAGCTAATTTCACTGCTGCAGTGTCACCTTGTGGTAAACAGAGGTAATTGGTGCTCGCTTTGCTCCTTATAGCGAATTCATGGCTGAGAGTGAATAGCACATTACCAGGTATTATGCTGACTAACCACACACTTATTTATTGGGAGGTAAGGCAAGGCTTTCCAAGTGTTGACAGAGTGAGATTCTGAGAAGACAGATCGACAGATAGGTTTCGTACTGGTAGATGTATTGAGGCAGTGTGGTGAAGCAGCGTGGTGAGGCAGCAGCTCAAAGTGACCTTGGCTCTTTTCACGAGACAGTGACCTCACGGGAGTCTGTTGTGCAGAGAGCCTGCCATTATAAAAACAGGTAGATTACGTGACACCATTCATTTTCCCCTATAAAAAAAATGCATTCGATAGGATTGGGCCGTACAAGGCTGACACAGCATCTTACAGCAGTCACGCAGTGTCACTTTTGCTGTATGTCATGTCAGAGTATGTCACAAATATGTCAATATTTCCACTTCGTTCAATATGAGGGGCCAAATCGTTATATTAGGTATTATTACAGTACATATAAAGCATGCCAACAGCAAGTCTTTCCCACATGCATGAATAATTAAGAGGACTGGAAGGAGGAAATAGTTTACACCATTTTAATAATGTAATAATACATTAGAACTTTTGGATTAATTGAAAGAACACTTCTTCAAACAGTCCATTTATTCTGCATTTGAACCCAATGTCACCTTGCTGAGTGTGTGTAAACTTTAACAACAACAACAACAGGATTTCTATGTCATAAGATGTGTCAGGTGACGTTAGGGTTTTGTGCTCATGTCAGGTAATGATTAACAACAATGTCATTACCATGAACCCGGCTAATGACAAAGATGTACCTGCTGACCCGCTGGTTTTCATTGTTTTCTTCTCTGTTTTCGATGTACTGCTAATGCTCAACCTTGGCACCTTGGAAACTAAATCATTATGTTGTACCGTTGTGTTTCTAAAACACAAATCATGCAGACAGTCCTCTGACAATACACATGCACACACACACACACACACACAGTCAGATTTTTATATTACCGCTGTTACTGTGCTAAAAACGTCTGGTAACAGATACCCATCAGCCCAATGTTAGTTCCAGTAACATGAGTTAATGCTGTTCCCTGATGCTCCTGGTCTGTAGGATGGCTTTACCCCGCTGGCCGTGGCCTTACAGCAGGGCCACGAGCAGGTGGTCTCCCTTCTGCTGGAAAACGACACCAAGGGGAAGGTACGCCTCCCCGCGCTCCACATCGCCGCCCGCAAGGACGACACCAAAGCTGCCGCCCTCCTCCTTCAGAACGACCACAACGCCGATGTGGAGTCCAAGGTACAGCACGCGTCCAGGTCGCGCGGCGCCTCGCGTCTTTGTATTCACCAACATGCTGTGCTGTTGTGATGGTGCTTTCTGTTCACACATAGACGGAACCCATCAACATACCGCTCCATGTTTTATGTAGGAAATGGGTCACAGCGTACATATTGTGTAGGAATTGTAATCTTGTCATTGTGCTGCTTAGGGCTATGCTGCAGTAAACTACAGTTATTAGTCACATACATTACTTTACACTACACTATACTACAATACATTAACCACATTGTTTGTTTTACTCTAGCTACGTTAGCACTAGCTACATTAGCACTAGCTACATGTTGCACCATCCAGTTGTGTGTGTGTGTGTGTGTGTGTGTGTGTGTTTAATTCTTTTTACGATGCATAGCCCACTTACCCACCTACATACCCAGCCAACAGCT
Organism: Percopsis transmontana; assembly: GCA_025447815.1. Lineage (NCBI taxonomy): Eukaryota > Metazoa > Chordata > Actinopteri > Percopsiformes > Percopsidae > Percopsis > Percopsis transmontana. The sequence goes on along the minus strand of JAOEHI010006880.1, from coordinate 6,110 downwards.
TGGTGTAGCCATAGTATTGTTAACGTTGTTGTTAATGTTTGTTGTTGTTAATGTTTGTTTTTGTTGTTTATGTTGTGGTACATTAACCACCCCATTCTCTCCTCTTCCTCCTCCTCCTCCCTCAACTCTTTCCTCTCTCTTAACCCTGCCAATCCCCTTCCTTCTTTACATTCCAGATGATGGTGAATAGAACAACAGAGGTATACCTCTCTTCTCTTCCTCTCCTCTCCTCTCCTCTCCTCTCCTCTCCTCTCCTCTCCTCTCCTCTCAGCTCCTCTCCTCTCCTCTCCTCTCCTCTCCTCTCCTTTCCTCTCCTCTCCTCTCCTCTCATTGCATCCATTACAAGGCCGCTAGCCTTTTAGCATACATACTATGAATTAGCACTGAGGCTTTTGCTAGCTGGCTGGACTTCTTAAGCCTGCATTGCTTTGTGCTCATCCAGTGGCCTGTGGACGCTATTGGAATACCTGAGAACAATATTTAATATTTTGAATGGTCAGTTTTGGTGAAAACAGGTTCCTATTTTCACCAAGGTTTGCATTTGAGAGTATGCTTTCACTGACAAGTAGTATGGTAAAAAAAAATCAACAATAAACTGGCTTTCATCATCAGAAATAGAGGAATAAATATTGAATAAAGAAAGAAATAGACTTTTGGATACTTTGTTTGTTAAAACACACGTTTACAGAACTCAAACGTCAATCTCCAGAAGTTCACATTATTCTAAACCCAAAGATAGATGCACTTAATGTAAATAGCTGCATGTCTATTAAAAAATGACACATCCGTCAGATGAAAACCTATGAAGTTGGGTGCCTGTAAGCTTCCACTGGTCCTTATATGGTTTTCATTGAACAAGTTACAGCGCTTGCTTGTATTGTGTATTATTGTTTGTTTGTGTGCACACCTTGACATCTCATGATTCCCCTTTCATCTATTAGCTTCTGGGATGCCTAAAAATGGACACACCATTTTTTGTTTTGGTCTTAGCGCTTTATATGTCCTCGGTGTGTACAACTGCATTTGGCTGTTGTTTACCCCTGGCCTTGTGCTCGTTGGGCTGCTTTTGGCAGAGTGCTGCATCGCTTGCCATTGCCACGCCCGCTACCATGCTTTGCTCCTGAACCACACAGGGGCAGGTTCCTAATTGTGATTCTCTTGTTTTTCCCCCCTCTCTCTGTATACTGTACACTCTCTGTATACTGTCTCTCTGTCTTTCTCTGTTTAACTCCCCCCAGAGTGGGTTCACGCCCCTCCATATCGCAGCCCACTATGGCAATATCAACGTAGCAACGCTTCTGCTCAACAGAGGGGCAGCAGTGGACTTCAAGGCGAGGGTGGGTACCGCAATACCCCGTAAGCCGACGCCCCCCCCCCACCACCACCAACCCCCACAACACACCTCTCTACCCCTCTCACTTGCACACTAACATGGGAATGACTCAAATGCTGGTGTGGTTTGCATGTGTGTGCGTGTGCGTGTAGGAATGTCTTACTTTGGCACGCAGTTCTGCAGCTGCCGCCGTCACTCTGCTGGAAATGAACCAGTCTCAGTGATATACGATCCTTATGATCCTATAGATTGAGAAGGGAGTCATGTGTGGGAGTTAGGCTTGCGGGTGTCCCTGCTACGCACGTGTTTGCGAATGTTTGTATACCTTGACGTATTATGTCACGTCAAAATATGCAATATTGATGTATTTTTCATACACTCCATTTTCCATAATCGTACTTTTTCCTGGTTTGCTGCCACCAGAGGGCGATGTTGAGCCTCTTCTTGTGGCACCGTTCTCTGACACATTTTGACCGGGCGTCAAAGTGCTGTGGTTTTTAAAGCAGCATAGTGATGTGTGGTGTTTGTGTGTTTTCACTCCCAGAATGACATCACTCCGTTGCACGTGGCGTCCAAACGAGGAAACAGCAACATGGTGAAGCTACTGCTAGAGAGAGGGGCCAAGATAGACGCAAGGACCAAGGTGCACACGCACATGCACACACATTTTAAAGATTTGATTTCAATTTCAATTTCATTTAACCAATAAACCATTAAACATTGTAGCTTATCATACATATCAAGACATTGAGACATAACATGGAATCCATGATTATATATTATAAGATTATAGAGACTTAACTTAATGTTCTTAAAATGGTTTACTTAATATGGGCATCCTTAATATTTAATATCCTGCATTAATCCGGCAGGCCGATAATTAGCTGTAGTTCTGAATCCTTATTAATAAATCTGTCCTCCCAGGACGGTCTGACCCCTCTCCATTGTGGAGCCAGGAGTGGCCATGAACAGGTTGTAGAGCTGCTGTTGGACCGAGGGGCTCCTATACTGTCCAAGACCAAGGTAACCACGCCCCCCCCTCTCTCTCTTAACACTAGAGAGGACAATGCTAATGTTAGTTTCACAAACACACAAAAAGCAGTTGGTTGTACCCTACTATGACTTCCATGATGTAAACACAGAATGCAGGGATGGATGGTCGAGCTACGGTCAACCCTTTTCCCCTGTGGTTAATAATTGCATTGTATGTATGGGGCTTTTTCCCGCCAGAACGGCCTGTCGCCGCTCCACATGGCCACGCAGGGCGACCACCTGAACTGCGTTCAGCTGCTGCTGCACCACGAGGTTCCCGTGGACGACGTGACCAATGACTACCTGACGGCGCTGCATGTGGCCGCCCACTGTGGCCACTACAAGGTGGCCAAGGTCATCGTGGACAAGAAGGCCAACCCCAACGCCAAGGCCCTGGTGAGATAACACACACACACACACACACACACACACACACAGAAAGAGAGAGGGTTGAAAGAAACAGGGCATGAAGGGAAAGAGAGACAGCGCAGCGGTAAAAGTAGCTCAATATTCCACAGGCAGAGGAAACATTCCAGGAACACACCACAGCGCTGTTCAGGGCTGGGACAGTGCCAGGCCTGCATGTTTAAAAAGCCTACAATACAATACAATAAGGTATAATACAATAGTATTATACATACCACAACCTAGGATGTGTGTATTCATTCGTTATTCCTTCCTTCCTTCAGCCTTGCTTCCTTCCTTCCCTCCTTTCTACCTTGACCTCTGTTCTTGGCCTTTTTCCATTCCTCCCTTCCTGCCTACCTTCATTCCTTCCTTTCTTCATTCCTTCCTTCTTCCCTTCTTCCCCTCCTTGCTTAATTCAATGCTTTCATGTCGAGGGCGTAAATAAAAAGTAGAATGGGAGAATGAAAGGTACACAACATGATGGGAGAATAGCAAGCATGCGAGGAGACTACGGCAGACTTTTTGGACCCAACAAACGTGCTGGCTGAGAACGGCCATTTCTGCTCCGTACTGGGAGCAGCCTGGGGTGTGGTCAGAGGTTTTTATAGAGAAAGACAGCGACAGCAGGGAGAGAGAAAAGAGGGGCGGATATGGGTTGAAACATGATGTCATACGACTGAGCAAGAAACCTCAAGATCCAAGGAGAGAGGGAGGGCGCAGTGTGTGTCTCGTGTGTGTGTGTGTGTTTGTGTGTGTGTCTCTTTAGCTAGTGGTTGGAGGAGAGTACGGCAGAACACGCTGTGGTTTTGTGCCCAGGCTATTAGCCGCTCAGAGAGGTTTTGGACAGTTTTCCTGTATCATTTTCCAATGTGTTTCAGAATGGATTCACCCCCCTGCACATCGCCTGCAAGAAGAACAGAGTCAAAGTGATGGAACTACTTCTGAAGCACGGAGCGTCCATACAGGCTGTCACAGAGGTAGGTGGCACGTGTGTGTGTGTGTGTGTGTGTGTGTGTGTGCGTGCGTGCGCGCACTACATGGACTGGATATGCCTTACACCACAAGTCATTGAGGCGCTTAGCATTTTCTCTGGTGTTTATTTACTCTTTCAGTTGGATGTTCATTCCTTTTTCCTTTCAGTAAATTTCCTTATCTCCCCCCCCTTCTCTCTCTCTCTCACACTCGTTATCTGTCTCCACTCCAGTCTGGACTGACTCCTATCCATGTTGCGGCATTCATGGGACATGAGAACATTGTAAGCCAACTGACCAATCACGGGGCTTCACCAAATACAACCAACGTGGTGAGTGTAGAAATTGTGTTTTCTCTGCTTGCTTGTTTCTTTCTTTCTCTCTATCCATAGATCCATAAATCCATAGAATTCTATCTTCCGCTCTTCCAGCATGTCAACATTACGACTTCTGTGTACATTCTGGCTACCAGTGTAGCTTGTATCGATGAATCTTTTAGCTTCTGAATGCTTTCAGTTATACATTAATAGGTGTCTGGACCTAGTTCATAACCAGAGCCATACAAAACATGTTAGGTAACTTGACCCAGAGAGAGATTAAACAGAGAGATTAAACAAAAGACAGAAGGGAAAAAGTTTGCAAAGAGAGAGAGGGGGGGTGCTGCTCTCCACTCTCCAACCCCAGTTCCTCTGTCGCCCACGCCGTGTCTGTGGCCAGGTTACCATAGAAACCAGGCGTTATAGGACGTCATTATGGTGAGGTGGGGTAATGGCGGAGGGGGATGTGTGTGTGTGTGGGGGGGGGGTCTTTCTCTCTCTGGCTGGCCTGTGTGGATCACAGACACAACAGAAAAGAGCATTAGTGGGCTGGTGAGCAAAACGCCAGCTTCTTCGTGAAGTCAGAAACATTTGTCTGAAGGCGAGTGTGTGTGTGTTTATTAGGGAAAGAAAAACAGACGGAGGCAGTAGGAGTATGGAGGAAACGTGCCCAACCGCTCTGGGTGGCAGTAACAAGCGGCTTGGTCCTATGTGTCTGTTTTAGCTGTTTATCCCATTGTGCGTTGCAGCGGGGTGAGACAGCGCTCCACATGGCCGCCAGGGCGGGACAGTCCAACGTTGTCCAGTATCTGGTCCAGAATGGAGCTCGCGTAGAGGCCAGAGCCAAGGTACAGTAAGACACGTGTGTGTGTGTGTGTGTGTCTGTTTGCTGTGGAAGTAAGCCTTACACAGCAAACAGGGTGAGTTCCCAAGATTCACTTAACAGATTGTATTTGAAGTTAATTGAGCACAGGTTTTCCGTGTGTGTGTGTGGGGGTTAAACTTTAACTGTGTATGTCTTTGTAAGTCAAATGATACAGTAAACTCAAAAAGCATTCTCCTTAAAATTCTATAATCTGTGCGTGTGTGTGTGTGTGTGTGTACACACAAGTCAGTGTCAGGCTATGGGTGTGCCATTGCCTGTGTCTAATTTAGTAATTACTGTTGATTGTTTTCCTTCAAACATGGTGGAGCATTTGAGAAAAGTCTTCCTCTTAAGTAAATCTTGTAGGGATTTATATTTATTTTAACTCCATGTATTGCGTCATCAGACAGATGTTCCCAGAGGGTGTTTTGAGCCCCTTAATAAGCAGGTTGTACAGTAATAAGGAAGGAGGACGCGTGCATTGTTTATATCACACTGGTTGCTCCTGCACAGGTTAACCAATGAAGAAAGAGGCAGCTTGTAATTTACAACTCTTTCTTTCTTTCTTTCTTTCTTACCTTATTTTCTTCATTTCACTTATGTTGTATAATAGGAAGGGAATTTGAGAACTATGTTAGTATAACTATGTTATTAGGAGTAAATGAAATGTTGTTTGTGCTCTCCAGGATGACCAGACCCCACTGCATATCTCCAGTCGCCTAGGGAAGCCAGACATTGTCCACCTGCTGCTGTCCAATGGCGCGTGCCCAGATGCCACCACCAGTTCTGGGTACACAGCCCTACACCTGGCTGCCCGGGAGGGCCACAGAGATGTGGCTTCAGCTCTGCTGGACCAAGGAGCAAGCCTGGACATTACTACTAAGGTAGGAACACATTCTTGTGATGTTACAAACCCAATGTTTCAGTGGCTTTTATTTAACCCTCCACTCTAACTCTGTACCCCAATATTAAGTCCTATTGCTGACGTTCGCTATGAATTAACGCCTCATTCGCGGTAGGTGCTGCACCGGAGGTTTCAATCTGCCATTAACTTCCATAGTTTCTCAAAATCATATTTCTAATGTGTCTGCAAGGCTTCCTGAATGTTTTGTATTAATAATTGAGATGGGGGGGGGGGGGGGGGGGGGCCACCCCACAAAAACAGGTTTTTTTTAAAATGGCAC
>JAOEHI010006843.1:0-35741 GCA_025447815.1 Percopsis transmontana | reverse complement strand
CGGTGGGTTCGGTGAATGCGCATATGAAACTGGTGGGGTTCAGTACATCCAACAAGGTTAAGAACCACTGCTCTAGGCCATTTAGTTGGTGTCAGTAAGTTCTCATTTCTCTCTACTAGCTAAATGTATAAAAATTAGTACCCTTGATACAGAAAGGGAACGGCGTGTTTTTGTATTTGGTGTAGGGATGTTCATAATTAACCGTTAACTGACAATAAGAATTTTAACTGATCAGTTAAACAGTTAAAAAAGTAATTAAAAAAATAAAAAAGTTTGCTGCATAGTAAAAGAAAAATAGGCTAAACATATTAATGAACTCACGGGGTGTGTTGACACGTGCAACCAACCTATGTGCCCATAGCCATTTTTCGCTGATTGAGCAAAATTAAGCATGCAAAAGAAGTACTGTGTAGGACCGTTTCGACCAAGGTTATTTGTAAGAGATGCAATGCACTATTGAAATATAGCAGTAGTACAAGCACAATGCAATACCACTTGCGAAGCAAACATCCACAAGCATCAGGTGATGGAGGAGGTTTTTGTTACAGTGCTCTTGGCAATGTGTGTTTTTCATTTTGTTAATCTGTTTATACATTAGAAATTCTGGCTATTTGCTATTTACCTAACATTTATTTTAGTTAAATATTTTTAATGTAGGCCTATTAGTCTATTCGTCTGCTTTACTCCGCTCACAGCAGCTCTGCAGGTGTGTGAAGATGTGTGAATTCTCATGTTCTGTTATTTAGCTGCTATGTGCACATGTAAAAATAAACCTCACATTTGTTGTAGGCCTATTGGTATTTTTTTAATGAGTCACAGACACTCTTCCATTCTAAATGGTACATTTTAATCTTGCCAACAATCGGTCATTTAAAAAAAAAAAAAAAAAAAATTTGCATCCCTAATTTGGTGCAAATACTTACATGATCGGTGGGAAAGAATGTACCGGTGTATATATAAAACATTTTTTAATGGTTTTCTAGCAGTGCTGATTAAAGAACATGGAGTCTCTAAATCCTAAATTAGGTGATTGTCTCTCCAGGTGTCAGCCCTGGGCCTGGACCCATCTGGAGCTCGGCTGGTTACCGGGGGATATGATTATGATGTACGCTTCTGGGATTTCGCTGGGATGGATCAAGCTTTACAGGCTTTTAGATCATTGCAGCCCTGCGAGTGGTGAGTCCTCTCTTTAGAAAGTATGCTGAAAAAATGCTTAACCTGTGGAAAGCTAGTGTCCCACATTTACAATGGGTGTCCTGAAATGACCACCTGTTGCAATAATTTAAGGGTAATAAGATGAGCTTTGAAAGATTGGGCAGATGTTACTGGTTCATTTAAATTACAGTGGGGTCCAAAAGTCTGAGTCCATTACCAAGTTCTGTCACGGGGAAAAAAATAAAAAAATCTCTAAATATTTTGTTTGCACATTATTTCCTTTCCTCAAAATAAACTGGAGTTGATCCTTGGATAACTTTTTGTTACAAAATGTCTTGACTTGTGTTCAGATTGTCAGATTATATTGTCATCATAGGCAGTTCTTGGTAAAGTCTTTTGGACCCCACTGTATGTACTTGGTAATGTTAATATATAAGAAGTTATGAGGTGCTGTACAGTGAAATTTAACACACAGTAAATACAATTATTAAAATAAAACATGTTAAAACAATATGATACTGACACAGAGGCAAAGGTAAATTTTCTGTGTCAATATACTGTAGCTAAATATATATTCAGTACTCTTAAGTCATGTGGACCTGGGCCATTTGGCCACAACATCAAGGATCATAGTTTCATCCATAACCATGTATGCGTTCTCATATCTTCTTGAGCCAATGATCTTAATATGTTGTCATCTATGACACTCCAGGGAAACCAGCAATTTGAAAATGAATGCATTTTGTTTTCCCCATTACTTCACACTGAGCGGTATGGAAATAAATTAATTTGCGTATATTCGTCAACGCTGTAAGGGCAATTAAAGTTTCATTATTGATTCTTTTTCCCTGTTGCCAAACAGCATAAAGTTACAATAACATTTTGTTTCTGCAGAAAGGGCACAGGGCCTAAAGGTAGACTGATTTTCTACACTGAGGCGCTTATCATAAATGTGCAGTCCTACGACCGTCAAACTGAATAATTTCCGCAGGATTATTCATTTATGAAGTTTAATTTATATAAACTCAGCATAAAAAGAAACGTCCCTTTTTCAGGACACTATATTAAGATATCACTGTAAAAATCCAAATTACTTCCAAATTAAAGGATGTAGACCAATGTTTTTCATACTTCCAATGAACCACAAACAATCAATGAACATGCACCTGTGGAACGCATAGATGGTAAGGCACAGTTAAAAAGACCCAGAAGACTAAAGAGACCTTTCTACTGACTCTGTAAAAACACCAAACAAAGATGCCTAGGGTCCCTGCTCATCTGCGGGAACGTTGCAGGAAGGTATGAGGACTGCAGATGTGGCAAGGGCAATAAATTGCAATGTCCGAACAGTTAGTCGCCTAAGATAGCGCTACAGAGATACAGGAAGGACAGCTGATCCTCCCCGAAGTGGCAGACAACGTGTAACAACACCTGCACAGGATCGGTACATCCGAATATCACACCTGCGGTACAGGTACAGGATGGCAACAACAACTGCCCGAGTCACACCAGGAGCGCACAACCTCTCCATCAGTGCTCAGACTGTCCACAATAGGCTGAGAGAGGCTGGACTGAGGGCTTGTAGGCCTGTTGTAAAGCAGGTCCTTACCAGACATCACCGGCAACAACGTCGCCAATGGGCACAAACCCACCTCCGCTGGACAGAACTGGCAAAAAGTGCTCTTCACTGACTAGTCACGGTTTTGTCTCACCAAGGGTGATGGTCTGACTCGCGTTTATCATCGAAGGAATGGGCGTTACACCGAGGCCTGTACTCTGGAGCGCGATCGATTTGGAGGTGGAGGGTCTGTCATGGTCTATGGCGGTGTGTCACAGCATCATCGCACTGAACTTGTTGTCATTGCAGGCAATCTGAATGCTGTGCGTTAAAGGGAGGACATCCTCAGTCCTCATGTGGTACCCTTCCTGCAGGCTCATCCTGACATGACCCTCCAGCATGATAATTCCACCAGCCATACCGCTCGTTCTGTGCGTGATTTCCTGCAAGACAGGAATGTCAAAGTTCTGCCATGGCCAGCAAAGAGCCCGGATCTCAATCCAATTGTGCATGTCTGGGACCTATTGGATTGGAGAGTGAGGGCTGGGGCTATGCACCCCAGAAATGTCCAGGAACTTGCAGGTGCCTTGGTAGAAGAGTGGGGTAACACCTCACAGCAAGAACTGGCAAATCTGGTGCAGTCCATGAGGAGGAGATGCACTGCAGTACTTAATGCAGCTGGTGGCCGCACCAGATACTGACTGTTACTTTTGACCCCCCTTTGTTCAGAGACACATTTTTCCATTTGTTAGTCACATGTGTGTGAAACTTTGTTCAGTTTATGTCTTGGTAGTTGAATCTTTTTATGTTCATACAAATCTTTAAGCATGCTAAGTTTGCAAAAATTAAAGCAGTTAAAAGTGAGAGGACGTTTCAGTTTTTGCTGCTACATTGTTATACACCGATGAGTCAAACATTATGGGTAGCATGGGCACTCCGAGCAGTCTGCCTCCACACAGCTCTGTACGCAGCAGGGTGCGATGCACTATGTTGTGGCACATTCCTCCCGTAACCATTATTAAAATGTTGTGCCACAGTATCACTTCTGTCAGTTGAGTCTTGGACGCCAAATAACAAATATGGTAGGTACTCACCACTGCTCACTGGGAGCACCCCACAGGCGTTGCCGTTTGGGAGATGCTCTGACCCAGTCGTCTGGATATGACCATTTGGCCCTTGCCAGAGTTGCTCAGGTCTTAATGTTTCTCCCACATCCAACACGTTGACTACGAGAACAGACTGTTCGCATTCCTTCTAATATACATTTTACATTTTCAGCATTTAGCAGACGCTTTTATCCAAAGCGACTTACAATTAATACATTTGTCAGCAATATTGTGTAACAAGGTTACTTCATCTATGCATTTGCACAACATTACTCGAAAGTGTATTATTCGTTCCTTATAAAGGTTAATATTTACAATAATCGGGAATACTTTTTTATTTTTATTTTTTAAAGGTAGGAAAGGAGGATAGAATAAGGATTGTTAGTGGGATTAGTGCTATGAAGTAGAAACATCGGTGGCCGAGGTACCGAGATGGATTTTGAAGAGGTGGGTTTTAAGTCTCTTGCGGAAGATTGGCAGTGACTCCGCTGTTCTGACTGCTGCAGGAAGCTCATTCCACCATTGCGGCGCCAGGACAGGGGCGAGGAGATATACTATATATGACTACTACTCACAGATGAAGCTAACAACGGATAGATCTATATATTTATCTATCTATCCGTTGTTAGCTTCATCTGTCAGTCGTAGTCATGGATTGTATCAATAGTATACTATATATAAGTCAGAGTTTGTCATAGTTTTGGAGAAAGGTACGTGCCAGCTCATGCCACAAATCAGACGTACATTTCATTCAGCCTAAGAGAAAATCCCAAATATCTGAACATTGGTAGATGCAGAAAGTAATTTTTACATCGCCATGAACAGATCAAATCTGTTAATGGAAGTGATTCCTGCATGAAGACTTGTTTCAAAATTCAAAAACACAATTATACAAATGTATACATTTTGCTTCATTGGGCCTCAACTTTGGGACATCCTTATATTTAAATTAAAATCACTGACAAAGAAAGCAGATGTTGGGACTTGTGGGTCTTCATACATTTCTGTTCACGTTTAGTCTGTTTCATGGAAGCAGTCATGGTTTTGGAAACCAATGGCTTGTACTAAAGAAGCCTTTCCTTTACCAAGAAAATGACATGCCACATTTAATCTGATTACATTGCAATACATTCTGTACGCTCACTGACACACTAGGCCTTTATTTATAAAGCCAAAGTGTGTGGTCCACCAGCCCACTTTCTTCTCCACACCAGGCACTGATAGGGCATCTCCTCCGCTCAGTCCAAGTGAAACAAAGAGGATCCTGAGCCTTTGGCACTGTCTGCTTGGCTTCTAAAGGTGCCAAAGCCCCCAATTAGCAAAGCACTGAGAACAGCCCAGCTTTTATGTTAACAATAGACCTTAATGCCTGCTGCATTGAAGCATGACCACCGACTGCCCCCTGCTGTGTTAATGCTATGTGATATTGACCTGGACTGTTCTCTGGTAGAATGGTCCACATTTGTGTCTGTATAAAAGTCGCCCTAATGCTGAGCTCACACCGGCAGAGACTTTGTCTCTCTGAGTCGCTGTCGCCACCCTGCTCTGCCGACCGCGACGTTAAGCCAGCTTGTGGGCGATGCTAACGTAGTGTATTGTTCATGAGGAATTTTAGCTAGCATCATTAACAACTACTCAAATTTGCCATTCACTTGATTAAACCTTTCCACTCATCCCAACAATCTCAGAGATCTGACTCCACATCGCCGTAAATTGTAGAGGACAGGAAAGCAAGCAACAGCTGCGATCAGTCTCTCCTCCATTTCGGCTATGGGGAACTTGAATGCTATAGGAACTAAAGTTTAAGAAAATGTTTCACAGTGAAAGAATATGCGAGGAGCACACCTGCCCTATTATTTGCTGTCTCTCCTCATTTGCATAAAGTTTAACTTGGCCGAACTTTTTTTGTTGCCAAGTCGCAGCGATTTGGTCGCTCAGTGTAGCCCAGTGACCATTGGAACGAAATGTCTTCCGGCCGCTTTATCACTTGAAGTCACTGCCGGTGTGATCGCATAGTAAGGTGTAATAGTGTGTGTTGAATCTTTTATCAGTGACTACGAAAAGTGTAAAAGTGTGAGTATTTGTTTTATTAAGGTCAGCTAATACTATAGAATGGGAAGGTTTTGACATGGGAGACATTGCCTTTACGATATGCTAAACATTTTGATTGGTTATAATTTTTAATTGTACTTAATGAGGTTTCACTAGTATGCTTTTTGTGTTTACTGCCTTAGTTAAAAGACTATCTTTCATCATCTGTGGTGGAGGGTCTATCTTTGCATCATCTGTGTTCATGTTTGTCTTTTCAGCCACCAGATCAAGTCGCTGCAGTACAGCATCACTGGTGACGTCATTCTGGTTATTTCTGGGAATGCACAAGCCAAAGTATTGGACCGCGATGGCTTCAATGTCATGGAGTGTATCAAAGGAGACCAGTACATTGTAGACATGGCGAACACCAAGGTATGCCTAACTCAAGAGCTGACGTGCTATGCCTAATAAAATATTTCTTTACTTTTCTTCAGTTGCATACTGTTCTATAAATGGACCTTGCAGTTTTCTGTTAAATTACCATCTATGGAGCTTATTTGCTAAAGCCAAATTTGTTACCAATGACCATGCAGGGCAGCTGCAGTGCAATTAGATATGCTTTGTACTACCCATATAAATGAGTTAAGGGGCCATTGACTGACTAGTGTACATGGGTGTCCTACGTGGTGTCTAGTAACTATTCCCCATCTGGAGATGACAAGGGATTTGGGGTGATTAAAGGGCTTTTGAGACGGCTGTGAAAAAAAACAGATGTCTGTATATGTACTTTGGTACTGTCATGGGCATTTGAATTTCTTCTGAAGATTGACATCTATTTGAATAAAATATTATTATATTTTTTTTATAAATTTTTTTTTTGTGTGTGGAACGTGTTTTTTTAGAAATTTTACCCCTTTTGACAATTGCAGCTTTTTGTGATTTTATAAATGATGTTTTGATATTGTATTGAATAATTCTTCAGCGGTAGTGAACACGAACGCATGCAACTTGCCTTACATTTGGGCAGCCTGTTTCTCCCTGTGGCCCTGTTTGTCATTAAGGTCCTCTGATGCAGTGTTTACTGTTAGTGTAAATATCAGTCTGTTTCTGTTTAGTCATTGGTCATTTGTTCTCCTGGACTGTTAAGTACGTAAACTATATTTTTCTACGTTAGCAATGGTGGTAGTTCCTCCCTGCTATTAAAAACAATACTGTTTGTTTTGATGCTGTTGGGCATTGCATGGGAGCAATTCAGTAATGTCTAAACCATTAAGCTTTAAACCTCCCAACAGAGTGTGCAGATGTAACCATAAACATTAAAAACAAAGCAACAGGTTCTTTAGTTTTCAGTGGTCCTCAAAATTAAGATAGGCAGTAGTAATCTGATCAGTATCAGTGATCAAAGAGTTGTGTTTACAATGTTTTACAGTGAGCAGGAAAGCTTCTCTTCCTGATCCACATACCAATGCTATTTGGTCAACATGGGCACGTATAAAGCTCTCCCTCCTCGAGGCGGCTGTCAGTTAGGGGTATGTCAATTGCAAGCCTTTACTCATTGCACTGGAATGTTCGAATATCCCAGCAGTGGGTAAGGCCCCTCCCTGGGTAGTCCCCTCTCTGGAGAGGTTATTTGTTTTGACTAATTCTCCAGAGGGCCGTTATAGTAGAGGTAAATGCTGGAGGTCATTGCTTTGTTCTGGCTGTTTAGAGTCGCAGCCTCAAACTTGCCTCCTATCTTTAGGGTTCACGCCCACTGCCGCCAGTCAAGCCCCCCTGACCAGGAATTGGTTAGGCTTGCCAGCTTGGTTGAAGCCTTGTCATCCTCCTGTTTTGAGTTCGGGTTCCATTTTAATTTGTTTTTTCACCCTTCAGTTCCATATGGAAGGCCTCTGTCGACGCAAACAAAATAAAAAAAGTATTAAGAATTTCTTTGCTTATATTATTGCCTTCTGGTTTTTTCAGGGCCATACAGCCATGTTGAACGGTGGTTGCTGGCACCCAAAGATCAAAGAAGAGTTTATGACCTGCTCGAATGATGGGTGAGTAAAACTAATTTATGCCCATTAAGATCTTGATTTATGTAAAAATTGTTATTGCTACTTTTTCTTTACACTAAATTCACAAGTGTTTTGATTTTGGAAATGATGAAACTAACAAGCATAGCATGCAAAGATTTGTGTGATAGGTAATACTCTTGCCATTTCCCTAGACCAAGACATTGGTATTAGAACTGGAGTTGGTGCCTGGGCAGTGCAGTGTGGCTGTACACTATTCTTAACTAGTTAAGATGGGTCAAATGTAGGAGCTTTAACTCTCCTAGCTGTGTGTCGACAACACAGTTTTAACTGTATGTTGTCAAATTGCATCATAATATTAATTTACAAACTTTTTGAGTGACGACCCCACAAAAGGAAGGGGTGCGCCATGCCTTGGCGAGAGAATGCGGTGATGATTAAGTGAGTAAGTGTGACAGGCAGCAGTGCATAAAACTTGAGCTATCATCATTAAGTGAAAACAAGGACTGCTCTCCCAGATGTGGTGGCTGGTTTATTTAGCTCTTATTGAGGATCTGGAAATCCTCCCCTGGCACGTTAGCACTGGGTGTTGTCCCTGGCCAACTCACATGAGAACCATGGTGAGCGAGCACACAGGGAGTCATTCACACATAGAGCAGCTGCAGTTCCTAGTCTCAATGTAGGAGAGAGGAAGAAATTGCCTTGTGCTGTACTGGTATAATGTGTCTTCAGTGTAGGCCACTAGTTTTGGGGAAGTTACTTTGAAAATGTAATACATTATATGTAATCTATTACTTCTCATTATAAGTAGAGATTTCTGTAGATTAAATGGTAAATTATAACCATGTTATATTATGTAGCCTAACTCATTACCCCAAACACTGGCTGTCAATCACCTCAATTTACTGATTAAAAAAAACAAAACAGTATTTATACACCAATTCTACTAGGTTTTCCTACACAAGTTTCCAATTTTGATGTTGGTTCAGGGAATTGTTTAATGAACATCAAAAGCAATGTAATATATCAAAAAATTAGATTAAACTGGAGGAGGAAGTTGGCAGTCAGAATAAAGCTCACTCATGATCCAAAGAACAATATATGGGGGCCTTCTAGAGAGACAGGCAGACTTTTTTAATAAGTGCAGTTAAATGTCCAAAAATTCTCAAGGGGTCTCTGAAACTTTTTTTCCCTCTTGCATCCCTTCCCACTACCTCACTTCCACCGTTTTATCCACATCCTCCTGCGATGCCATTCTTTGACAAAACAGAGAGTCTATGTGTGCATGGAGTTTGTGTGTTGCTTAACAATAACCTAATAGTGGGCCAATAGTACCAGCGGGTGCATGGTGCTGACTGTCTGCTCATACATCAGCACCCAGGTATTCAGGCTCTGCTGCTCTCCCAACCTATTCAGAGTTTCCTTATTGTGTGGATATGAATAGGTTACGTACAATCACTAGGCCGCCTAGCTTCTTAATGAAGATCCTCACTGTGTTTGTCTTTTTTCCCCCAGCTGGGTGGAAACATTCATATAGGCCTGCTTTTTGACAGGCATTCATCAACACAGTGTTTTTCATATGAGAAGCAAGTCCCAGTGAAGTGTTTTGATGACGCAGCTTAGTGACTGACTGTAAACCTGGTTTATTTAACATAAGAAAAGTACAGTTTGCTAATTAAATTTGGTTGTCCTAGATGAATATTAACAAAATGTAATGGTGGAGAAATTTCTATACAGATCTCCTAAGCAAATGAGCCCACATGTCACTTCCCTTGTTTTTACACAAAATGGTGGCGATGTCTTGAGATGCTCTTAAACATGTGTCTGAGAACCTACACACAATTTGAGGAATATTTTCCAGGAGGCTTGAATACCAGGGATTCCCTTTCTGCTGGCCTGGTGTCAGGGTTGCAGCTGGTTGGAGATGCATGTAGGGGAACAACCTTTTACTGCTAGTTGTCTTCATTCCACATTTATATATCTCAAAGCACATTTACTGTAAGCTCAAATCTTAAACTACATTCTTGTAGGTAATGTTAATCATGTGTAATAAGCCTTTTGATTCATATCAAGTAAGCATCCTTAAAAGCAATACAGTGCCCAGCCAAAATAATGAAACTGGATATACATGTGTTAGGGTCTTATAGTGGGGACAGGATGTCTGTGTCCTAATGTTTGACTATACCAGAAGGCAACGTAAAACGGACATTATAAAGGCTGGGAGAACATGTTGAGGCGTTTTACACAGTTTGACACATCAAGTTCATCCACAGTCCAGCCTGTCTCTAACTGCTGCCTGCCTTACACTGCAAGCGTTCCATGTCCTGACAAAGAATGCACATTCCATACCTTAAACTAGAGCATTCAGCTTTTGTTATGCTTCTGCAGGTATTGCTGAATTATGTCACTATTTATTTTCTCTACTTGTTTGATTACAATCTTTGTTACATTTTAGTGAATTTATGCCATAACATCTGAAGAGTTGAGATTAATTAATCAACTTCTTGTATGTTGTGTCTAGTGTGCTCCACCACCTGCCCTACAAATGTTCATGAGCTTTTAAAGATTTAATCTGGAGTTGAATCCACACACATCCTAATAATGCAGTGTTTTCAATAGGTGATACCTAACTGTGTGCGCACTTAGACCATACTACGGTATACTAGGAGTATCTTTTTGCTTCTGTGCTTATTCCCACCCCTGTCTTATTTGGAATAACAGAGCAATATCCGTCTTCCCTACCTAATCATCCTCCCTGTGAGCCAATGGGTGACACAGCCAAGCTACAGGCTTCACCCGAAGACAGCAGACTGATAAATCTGTTTATTCCTCTTTTCCTTATCCCTCTATCAGGGGTGTCGTTTCTCAACCAGACCTACTGTATCTGGCATGCAGATCTGTGTTTCAGAGCGCAGTGGGGCTTGTGAGGCCCGATTCATCGGTCGACGTGCAAACAATTGTGTGCCCCTCTTAAAGCATGCACGCATGATTGGGGATGTAGAGCTTGTCTTTTATCACTTTCACCCCTCTGTCTCTGAAGAATTTCCACAGGAAAAAGGAAATGTGGATTGAGTAGAAAACAAGGTTTTCAGGAATAGACATGGTCTTCCCATTGCCCCCAAATATTTTGGATTGTCTTCACTGTGTACAAATGTCTTATCACCTCATTATGCTCACCACATCACCTCATTAAGTTTCAAAGTACGCTCATTCATATATTTTCTAATCTACCTTGCCCATTACAGTCCCATTATAAGATGGCCTAGATGGTTTTTTATAGGCACCAACCTCACTTTTTTTAACCAGCTGACATGGCATGTTTTTTAGGAATTTTTAGAATAAAGTGCATTCCAGATTTTGTGCTCACTATGAAAGGTTATATTGCCTTTATTGTCCTGACATGCATTTGTTGTCTTTTATAAACATAATGGACACTGTCCATGTCAGGCAGCAGGTGGTAATTTGTCATTTTGAGACGCAGTAGTCCTCAAACTTTTTTCATATTGTTTCAACTTTATACACCAGCATTCATTTTATGCCGATACTTTATCTAGTCAGATTAAACGCTAATCTTTTGTGCGTCTGTGAGTACTGGGTTTGTTGAGAGCTGTGGAAGAATCCCTGCCTGGCTGCTCGTGGCCACCCCTGCCTGTGTGTTTACGCTCCACACCTGACCCCTGCGACCTGCAGGTCACACTCACTAAGCCAGACAGGGCCACAGAGGGTGTCTGTGGCATGTACAACCACGGGTACAGAAACACCCCTCCATTATTTTAATTCATGTCTATCTTTCTGTTATTCTTCTAACTTTGCGTGCCATTTCTTAATGTTTTCTTTTTCTTTTCTTTTTTTAAATCTCACCCTCTCACAAAAACGTCTTGCTCTGTGGTTGGTTCGAAAGGGGTTCCAGTGAAGTGCTGAGTGATATTAAGTAGGGGTGTAACTTAAGGAGTTTGAAATGTGGAACATCCCTCTCTCAGACTTTCTCAAGACGGGAAGTTGAGTGGTTCAAAGGTGACATGTTCCTCCTTGTTTCACCTTAAACATCTTGTGGTATCAAATCACTGGCCAATATGCTTAAATACTTAAATACTTCCAACTGTTTTGAGTGAATTATTCATTCCTGATTACTTGCACTTGATTTTTCAACTCAATTTTCTCATTTTTTGGTTTAGAGGAAAGACATTAAGCATTATTAGCAAAAACATTGCAAATAGAAATACAGCGTTCTGTAAAGAACCTCATTTGCACACATCTGAATAGGCAATGTCAAGAGTTTGAATCCCCCCTTTCCCCTGTTTCGTTGGGTAATGTGTTCAGCAGATGTAGAGAAAATAATCAAGATTTCACAGATGCTTTAGACACGGCTGTCAGTCTGATCTACTGTCCCCTTCATCTCCTCTTGTTTTTGTTTTTTTTATCCCATCACGCGTTTATATCCACGGGAGCAGCTGAGTGTGTCCTTTACATTTAGATGTCATAGGAGTTATCAATGGTATAGTAAATAGAACCACAAATATGAGCGCTTAAGGTGGTGGGCATTGTGTGTTTGTTTCTAGCATTCTATTAAATGTTTGTTGTTCAGTGAAGGACAGCTTGTGGTGTTGTAATACTTAGCATAACTGTGGCGGTGGATAGACTGTTGGTGATAGACAGGCTGAGGCTTGACAGACTACAAGTTTACAAATTGCTTCAGTCTAGTTAAAGAAAAAAGGGATTCTTAAGGATTTACAAAACAGAAGTGTGTGTGTGTGTGTGTGTGTGTGTGAGAGAGAGAGAATAAAATAATAAATTTGTCTTTCAGCACAGTCCGTACATGGGATTTGAGCTCTGAGAAGAAGCACAAATCTGTGTTCAAACCCCGCTCCCTCCAGGGGAAGAAAGTCACCCCCACATGCTGCACCTATAGCCGTGATGGCAAGCTGGTTGCGGCGGGCTGCCAAGACGGGACCATCCAAATCTGGGACAGAAATCTCAGTGTAAGTGTTACTAATGTACATTGTGTTTTTGGTTGGTGTGCCCATGCTGACCTGGGATGTCGGGTCAGCCTCAGGTTGGCAGGTCACAGGGCGTGGGGTCAGAGTTTCTAAGTTCACCAACGCTGAGCAGGACTCGGCTGTAAATAAAACCATAGGTGGGAAAGTGATGCGGGTTTTTGGCAAACAACCCTAATTTAAACTCTTTTGTCTGAACAATAGACAGACAGACAGACACAGTCTCGTGTTGTTCAACGTGAGAAAGCAGCAGACTTGTAGTTCTGTAGAATATGAGAATGATATTTTGAGAGATTATGTAATTGGTGATACATTTGCATATTTATGTTAGCAATGTTTTCTGATGCGGTTACTGGTGGTGTTTTCCTATGCGCTGCAGAATAATGAGGTTGCATAACGGTGTAGTATCAGTATCTACCCTAACCCTAACAGTAAAAAATGGCCTACTTATTAGTAAATCTATGATATACACTACGCAAGGTACTAAGCAGTGTGTTCTATGAAGAATGTTTTTCACTTTATTGGAAGTCCAGAGAAAAATAGCTGTTGTGTGATTATTGATTGGAAGCCTAATTACATCATACGCTGTACTTTTTCCACTATTAGTTAATTACAAAATTAAGTGATCAAAGCGTACATTCTTTTTCTGTGATTCCCCTGCTGTAGATGGTAATAGTGGATCTTGGCTTCTATAGGCGCTTTTCAGGGCAGCTGTAATTAATTTGATAAATTAATATAATGGCGCTTGTTGTTGTCTTCCACTCATGTTGCGTTTAACCAATAAGTGCCGAGCCCTGTCCAGCAGTTTTCCAGGGCTCCTCAGAAGTACCTACCCTGGAGTAGGTAATTCTTTCAGCCCCGAAAGATTTCCTACAGGTTTGGTTCCTGCAGTGAAAAACTGCCATTTGGTGCCGCCCACTCTAAAACGGCCCCTCTAAAAAGTTCCTCCAGTGGAAAAACGCCTTATGAGGCATTCCTTTCATAGAGATGCATGGTAAAGAGAAGACTCTGTGAATAAATATTTTGCCTCGTATTCAGAGCTTAACAATGTCAGTTTGATAAGTCTCTGTCATGAGGGTGTGGAATCCAGCCTCTGATGGTCGCATCATTAGAAATTTGTGTAGTTGTGTAGTTATTGGTGAGTTGAAAGGGAGAAGTGCCCATTACAAGTACACAGGCTGTACAAAAACTCCCTTTTCAAAGGATGATTTCCTCTCAACTTCTGCCTCCCTCAGGACTGATGCAGTAATGATTCCCCACAACATCTCCACTTCTGCTCTGGCACTCCCAGGCCTGCCTACTTATGGGCCTCTCTGGCCGAGGGCTTTCACGGTGACACATCTCTGGTTAATGTCAGGGCAGTGGCAGGAAATTGCCGGCTGTTGATTCCTGTGGAAGGATCCGCCAGAGAGCAGGTTTGGCAGCATATTGCTCACTAGCTTGTTCACAGCTGTCACTGACTAGACTCACTTTCATGTCAAAGAGGGAGATTGAGAGCGAGGAGAGGGGCTCTACTTAGCATAGGGGGACCTTGGAAAAGTTCTTACGGCACTCTTAATTCAGCAGATTGTCCGACACCACTTCAGTCTTAGTCCCCCCTCGTGGTAGCCATTTCCTTCGCATTTATTTCCACAAGTATTCCCAGTATTCACGGGCCTGCTACTATAGTGCTACTATCATCTTTTGTTCTGCTACTTGTTCAAACATCCCATCTCTCCACCCCCCCCATGTGGATGAGGTTAAATGCTTTGGTTTCAAACAAGTGTAGTGGCAATCGAGCCACAGTTATTGGGTTGGAACAGATTAATAGACTGGCTTATACCGTGTATAGGGGCTTATATTATTCAGACTGCTACATGTTAATTATTTGAACAATCAACTTCTTGCTGTTTTTACAGCTGCATGCACGCACACAAACAAACATCACCGATGCCCTATCTCCACTCACCCACAAACTGCACTCCTCAGCTGTTTGCAGCGAAAGGCTCTAAGAGATTGGGTAAAAGCTCTTTAATTTATTACCACTCTTTCCTTTAAACTAAATATTTAGCCTGTATCCTGTAGCAGCTTACAATAGCATCGCTATTCCCTGACCACTGGAGCCTGGCTTTCCTGGCTTTCCTGCATGGGGACAGGACTTCTATTGGTGCCCTCCAACCCCTGACTTAGTGGTTAAATACAATACTACATAACATTCTATTACCAAGACAATTATTAACAGGTAATCAAATACAATTACGTAGCTAAGATTGGACTACAAACATTGGTTGAAAAGTTGACAGAGAATCAGTGCTTTTCTCAGACAATGTTTATTAAGCATGTCAGGTGATAAAAAGCTGTATGTTGGTATTCTACCCCATACCCTGACTTAGTGGTGCCATGGCCTTTTACCCCAACTTAGAATTCAACACATGCAGTGTAAAGCTGTTTACTTTGTGTTATCAACCAGCGTAGAAGATCCATACCTGCCTCTAAGCCTAAAAAGGAGCTGCCATTCCTATACAATGACTGCAGCCCTTCCCCCATGATAGAAGCGCTGCCTATCACTCTGTGTATTACCACCACTATTACTCATGGCCAGAATATGTACACAGACAAGCTCAATCATGTACCTGACCTTCATCTTGAGCTCAGGCCGAAGAAGAGGTATTGAGGTTGACACATCAGGCTCTTGAACCCTAACATGACTTGATTGATCTATCATGGGTCTTTCTTAGTAGGCTGCTGGAAAGAGCATGCTGACTTGCTGAGCACAGGGGGCTGTGCCAAAAATTACAGGACTTCATTTCCATGGTTTCCAGGTAATGTGCAGTCTGAGGTACTTTGTTCTATGGGTTGAATGTGCTGGCCTTTGTTCTAGAACATTACCAGAGAGACCGCTGGAATGCTATGATTTCATTGTTCTACACAGACCATTCCAGACTCAAAAGTAGTCCGATATTGTTAAATGTTCACATTTATGTAAAAAAAGTTTTATTGTACATTGATTTCAAATTTTTTGAAACTCCCTTTTCTCCACTTTGCACCCTTCCCACCGCACAAGCTGAAACTGACCACAAATGCTGGCTAACACATTATTTCCATTTAGCATCTTAGTGGGACCCTCAACACGGCAACGTGACTCTGCACAGTGTCACTGTAAACCTGTAAATCTCTGGTCATAAAAGCAATCGACCGAGCAATTAAAATATTTAGAATCGAAGTAAAAGGATCTCAAAGCCAGCCATTTGGGCATGTAAAGATAGCCTGTGTCTTAACATTTAGAACGGATAACCAATGGATGATGTGGTAACTTCCTTCCCCCCACACCACACTGTATGATGGAGCTCCGTATTTTTCCAGTAGCATTCTACCAAGGCAATGAATGCTGATGAGAGGCTTTGCATGAAATAATGTGGCAGCTTCCAGCAGGACTGATCTGTCACCAGTGTCTTTGTCCTGAACACGACCTAAAAAGATGTCCTACATCTTAACATATGGTGAAGCTGAGGCCCACAGACATTCTCTCACTTCTACAGAAGGCACTCTGTGTGTGTGTGTGTGTGTGTGTATGTGAGAGAAGGAGATCTGACCAAGCGCACGGACACTATCACCACTTGTTGATTTCCATGAAAGATCAGAGCAGCTGTTGAGGACTGCGGTGTGGCCATTTAATCCTCAGAACCAAAAAGAGATCATAGTGGGATCCTATAACAGTCTGCACATAGGGCATCATAAAATGTCTCAGATGTGTGTGTGTGTATGGCACTGGAAGAGAGACACGGGTTTCCATTATATTTATGTAACGTTACTCAGATTGCGTGGTCGGGACTAGTCACCAAGGTGGATTGTTATTGCAACCTGAGACTCTTCTCCGGTTTTACCAACTCTACCTCCTTAATGTGCATGGAATATCTTGGTATCACTTGGTGAATAACCATGTGCATGGCTTTATGTACATACTGTGCAAAATCCGGATATGCATCTACATGCGATACGCGTCTTCATGCATGCATATCCATGTAAACGTTAAGGCAGGTGCACAGTGTTGCGACACCTTGGCTCGCTGCTCGCTTTGGTCAGGGAGAGAGGTGCTGTTTGTAGAGGAAGTTGTGAGGTGTGAAAGAAGCTTCAAACATGAGAGAATCACATTTCACAACCTGGCATCATAGATTATCGCAGGAAGCAAATAACATGGCCAGTGCCAGTCAACCTCAGGAGAGAAAACAAGCACTCAAGCTTTCACAGCAGTTGAAAATTCTATATGTGCAACTGTTTAAACTTGGAATATATGCAAGAAAAGGTAGTCAATTGTGATGAGAAGTTAAGTACCACACTGATTGAGCTATGTTACATATAATAAAAATACTTTTTTTTAAAGCCTGTGCTGTATTCATTTACATTTACATTTTAAGCATTTAGCAGACGCTTTTATACAAAGCGACTTACAATTCACCATTGTATCTTTGATTTTTATTTATTCTCTTTATTATTATTATATTTTGTCCATTATTAATAGAATAATGTAAAACTGTAGTATCTTCAAGGGAGATGCCGGAAATAGGCTGTAATAATATTATTATTGTGACGATGCATAGAAAATATATAGTGGTACTTTATTTCGCTTTTCATTTCTCCTCCTTTTACTCACATCTACCCCCTCACTGAGACTGATAAGGCCAGGAATAAAGCTGAATGTATCATGTCAAAACTACTCAAATCTTCTCCAGCAGAAATGTTGGCACCATTACTGTTTATTTATCTTGTTGCTTTATATTGAGATACCCCGCTTTCACTGAAAGATATCATCTTTAGAGAGAATGCTAAAGCAAGGTGGCCAAGGGCGCAAAAGTGGAGCGTTAAATGAAGACTGAATGCAAGGTAACAGTGTTATCTCCCTTTTATTATTTTGTGCTCTTACTCTGTACAGCACTTTGTACAGCACTTTGTTCAGCCTCTGGACGTTTTTAAATGTGCTCTATAAATAAAGCTGATCTCACTTGTTGCCCAGGTTAATAACTTACCTGCTTTTACTATTAAACCAAAGTACATGTGACCCCGTCTCCTCCTTTCCTCTACCCAAAGGGCACCATCACTCATTCTCCTCCTCCACCACTTGCTCAATCCAGCTCTTGTTATGCATTTCTTTCGTCTACAGTTCTGTGTATTTCTGTATATTATCTGTCCATAGCACACATTTCAAATTCCTTCTGCAGCTTTTTGAGTTAAATACTGTACCTGTGTTACGTTAAGTTTGCAATGATTCAATTGAATACCTCCCTGAATGAATGACAACGGAGCTGTAGAAACTAAACCAGTGTTTGACTGAGTGCTGGGAAGATTTCTACACTCTACCATTATGTGCTCAATCCTGGCTTTTGATGATCAACCTCTAGTCTAGTTGTACTCAGCCCAGGTAAATGCCAAAGTATGCAAATGGTGCTATTTTATGTTATAGGCTAATCGTAGTTATGTTGGTGAAAATTGTTTGTTTTACTAAGCTAGTATGTGCATTTTTTATAGTTATGTATACTGTGTTCATGATTACGCCTTGGTCTGTGAAATGCGACATTAAGTTCAGTTGTATGCAAGGAATTGTATAGAAATGTATGACAAGTTGATCTGATCAGGATAGTCTAGTGATCTAGGTGTTGGACTCCCAGTCAGAAGGTCGTGGGTTTGAGCCCCAGAGTTGGCACCTGTAAGAATCCTTGAGCAACAGGCTCTTGGCACTGTTCTCTATAATATGAAATGTAAGTAAGTTGATTATTAGATCCGTTATCACCTAGAGCCCAGGAAAGTTTTTTTTTGCATGACATCATCACAAGACATGAGCAGGGACATGCTCTTGGTATAGAAGCAACAAATGCACAATGGTCTCGCAAGATTCAGTGACCATCGTCCAAACACACAGAAGTGGTTGGTTAATCTTTTTAAAGTAACTTTATTAAGGTACTCCCTTTCTGCCATTGTAAAAGCAAGCAAGCTTAATTTTATATAATGCCATAAACAGCTTGTCGTATGCATGTGTGCGTGTGTGAGAGTGGTACATTGGGTTCTCCAGTTTGGGCCTTTAGACTTTAGCACATTCCACTACAATATTAAACCACTTGGAATTAGCTCTGAGACCCGTTGATGGCAGGCCATTTTGAAAAAAAAGTTCAGTCAACTTGTTTGTGAAGGCATCAACGGGCTGGAAGAAGTTGAAATTGTCAGTTATTTCTTGGTAACATTTTCCTAGGAAATTTTCCAATGAGTCAATAGAAAAAGTCTCGGCTGAAATGTCACGTAGCTATTTTGGTCTGCACTGAGTGATCCTCCGCTGTGGACTGAAGAATTGGTCTCAAGGTGGAGACTAACGCATAGATACACTGGCACATTGAGGAACACCACAGCTGTTTAAATGCTAGGGTTGGGATAGGCATATATACAGGAATCTTCTGATTGAAAGTTTCATAGAAGGAATAGCATAGGTTAAGATTGGCATTTCATGGTACTGACGACAGTGACAACAGCTGTAAGCTGAGTTTTCTAAGGTACATGAGGTCAAAGGTCTCTCAAAATTGTGTGGACACATGTAAAACTGCTACTATTATAAGTAGTGGTAGGCTTCTTGGTTAAGTAGCGTATGGAGGAAATGGGAACCGTATGTTGTTTTTCAAGAGATGGAGCATGAAACATTCTTTGTTACCAGAGTTCAATATCCACTAGTGAAGAAAAAACATTCACAGTAGTTTTCATAGTACTTTAGAAGTAAGGTCACTTCGACCATGGATAGCTGTTAAGTAGGCATTTGGCAGAAAAACTCAATTTAAAGAAACAAAGAAAGCCCTCAACTCCAGAAATTGTCTCTGAAAGAAGGAAAATGTCATTCAAATTGCACGATGGAACCAATTACACACATTAAACACATTAACACATTAAAATTTCCAGCGTTGCCTACCGTACCTTTTAGAGAATCTTCATTCTAATCTTGTGAAAACACATAAACAACCATCACTGTTTACATGTTAGAAGAATGGGTTTGAGAACAATGGAGCCAAATGAAGGTTAAAAACACAAAACGATTGTTTAGTTGGGTTCAGTTCACAAAATTCCTTTTTTTTTAATTTATTAATTTTTTTTTGTTCTTTTAAACTTTATCTAATGTTGGGTGCAATGGTTGCTTGAATTAGGCCTCACTGTTCTCTTAATAGTAAATCTCTTAATAGTGTGGTTTGTAGTCAATATTATATTCAATATTCTGTAGATTCAATATTTTATTGAATATAACAGAATGCATTCTCTCTAAATTATCTTTGCATTTGAAAATTCAGTGATCAGTTTTGCTGTTTCTAATGTACTTCAATTTTGAGGGGAAATGTATCAACTCTGAACCACTGTTCTGGCAGAGTCTTCACAATAATATTTGACTTCTGCCATTAAATCATGGAATTCAAAATTTCTATCCCTAGGTCCACACAAAGTTCCACTGTCGGCAAGCCCACACTCCAGGAACAGACACCTCCTGTCTCACCTTCTCATATGATGGCAACACTCTGGCCTCTCGTGGAGGTAAAATGTTAACAATATGTTTTATCTTTTACTTTAACACTTCAGGACATGGTATTTAGGGTTGGGTATTGGCAAAGATACTGCAGGTAACATACCAAGATGACTTATTCTGACAATTAATGGCTTATGTTGACTCAAAGGCATGGGCAGAATGTATATTATCAATACATTTCCTAAATGGGACTCATAATGCACCATTTTGCCCAGAAGTCTAACCTTAATCAAAATAGAATTTCATGCTAAAATGAGAACAATGAAATGCTACAATACAGCCATTCTGTGCAGTTGATGTTAAAGATAGGCCAATGGTTATCTGCTATCCTCTACCTATTTTATGACTTCTATTAACCTCAACATTACTTACTACCTCCATTTGTATTTTGTCAGGTGATGACACACTAAAGACATGGGACATTCGAAACTTCAGGAAGCCTCTGAATGTTGCTAGCGACCTGACCAGCTACTTCCCCATGTAAGAATTTGTATTTATTGTCTCAACCACATTGATAGCATTGAACAATGGTGTGACATACAATTACAATTGGGTCATTTGGCATACACTTTTATCCAAAGCGACTTACAATTACATGGTGCTATTACATTGACAGATAGGGGTTAGGCATCTTGCTCAAGGATGCTTACAGGTGGGCCAACTCTGGGGCTCGAACCCACGACTTTCCGGCTAGGAGTCCTACACCTACACCACTAGACTATCCTGCCCCCTGACATACTGTATGAACTCATGCCGGTGTGTTTGACTTTCATTCTCAGGACTGATTGCAGTTTTAGCCCAGATGACAAACTGCTAGTAACGGGGACCTCAGTGAAGAAGGACCAGGGAAATGGGAAACTGGTGTTCTTTGACCGGGCTTCCTTTCAGAAGGTCTATGAGATAGATGTCACCAATGCTGTGAGTACAATAAAGATATCCACCGCCACAATTCATCACATAGTAAAATTAATGGTTTTAACCCATTGAATATGCTGGTTTCAAAACACAAGAAAAACTCCAGTCCAACTCAGCGCTCATGCAGGAAGCTGCTGGCCTGATTAAGAAGTTTATGAAAATTCAGCAGATACTAATTATTCCCATAGATTAGGGTATTAGGGGACAGAAATATAATATATCTTCCAAAGGCCTGCAGGTATGGAAAGTGGAGCGCTAATGTATATGAAAGCCTGAATCCAGTGTCAGGAACAGCTGGAGCGAACATGTGTTCAATGTTGTGTGCAATGCAGAATGTAACACAATTAGATGAAAATGGTTGTTTATATGAAAACAAGATTCAGCGGATTTGACTGTGACATGAACAAGCCAGCCAGGGAAAAGGGCTACAAATACTTAATTGAACCTATATACACCGTTGAGCCAAAAAACTATGCACACGTGGGTGGTTATCATGAGTTAGCATGGGCATTCTCACCGTTCTGCGCTACTACTATATACAACAGGGTGCGATGCCCTGTGTGTTTTTAACACATTTCTCCCATAATATCCATAAAATTTGTCTTTTGCCACATTATGTGAGTGTATATAATTTTTTAGCTCATCTATGTATTTTTAACCGTCTAAGTGTCTTCATGCTAGCTCGACACTCTGGAGTGTAAATTATTGAAGATAGAGAGCTGGGAGTGTGTAGCTCAGTCCGTACAGGATCTTGCGATCGCAATAATTATCATGAATTAAGCCAATCCCCGCTTTATTTGCGATGGCTTGCAAATTTGTCATATTTTTGCGTTAAATGTAATCTCCAGAGAATAAAACAATAAATATACTATCAAGAGCCGTTACTATGAGTATTCAAAAATATTTTAAGAGAATACGGCGTGAGGAAGAGAGAGGCACTGCACCACAGGTAACTTAGCCAACATTAGCATTTAGCGTGAAATTAAATAAATGCATACGCCTCAATAATTACATGTCATTAGTTAATTTGACATGAAATTACAGTTGCAGTCAACTGTGTGACGAAATGCAAACCAAACTAGATTCAAGCGTGTTCTCAATTCCAGTCGGTGGCCAGTGACGCTGCTCTCCCTCAGCACTCACTTGAGGGAAAGGCAGCAGCAGCAGGTCCCAGTGTGGTAAAGGCAGGTGCAGGTGACCAAGCAGCACAGTTTCAAACATCCCATTCATCGAGACAGACTGTGTCATTTGTTGTTGATATATAAATAAAATGTATAGGTTTTTATTTAAAAATTATGCTTTTCAAAGGACCACTTTTATATATTTCAAAGAACATTTATTTCATAATGCCACATTTATTTCATAATGCCACATTTATTTCTTATATTCAAATGAATGGGGCGTGGATCAGTCTAAATATAGCCAGTTATGAGCTGATCATATTTACATGGATATGGCATGCATATGCGCCGACTTCTCATATGCGTAGGCCAGGACTATAGTTCATGGTTGCCTACACTTGTCACAAACATCTCTGCTGTATGGAAATTCTTCACATTGTCGGAAGATGTTAAATTCGCAGTTTGCTATTGGCATAATATTGTTAATCTAACTGATAAGAGTAAGCTACGTGGCTTTCTTTTACCAGTCGATTTTTTTAAACAGACGCTGTCTTGTAAAGGTGTAATGTAAGGAAGAGGGGGTTGAGTGCATGTGCAGAGCGAAAGGAAAATTGATAAGCGGAAAAAGCGTTTACGCACGCTTGTAGCGGATTTAATTAGACACGGAAAATACATAAACGACACAGATACAATAGCTGACCACTCCCCTCATCCTCCCTCCCGCTTCTAAAGGCTGACGGGGGGGCTGATGAGGGGATTGCAAACAGGTGCGTAACAGGTTTGGGTGATGGCTGATGGCTTAATACACCTGCGAGCTCGACTGGGGAGGGGTGGCGCCTCCTGTTGTTACAGTATCCCCCCCCCCCCCCGGCTCGCCGGTGTGAGGGTCGGCCCGGGGGACGAGGAGCAGGCTGGTCCGGGCGACGATGGTGAAACTCCTGGATGATGCTCTTGGAAAGGATGGCCTCTCCCCGGACCTAGCTGCGTTCCTCGGGACTGAACCAGGTACTGCAGCCGGCCCCCTCGTGGGCTGGACCTCAGGATGGAAGGAACTGCAAACGTGGATCCCTCAGGTTTATCCAGTGGTGGAGGTGGTGTGGTAGCTGGGCCAGGCTGAGCCAGGGGACCGGGGACCGAGGACCACCAGCCTGAGGAGAGATACATGGAACGTAGGGGAAATCCGGCTGTAATCTACGGGCAAGACCAACATGTATCGTTTACCTTCCTGAGGACCTTAAACGGACCCGCATACCAGGGTACCAACCTACGGCAGGGCAGGCGGAGGGTGAGGTCCCAAAATGAGAGACAGATGTAATCCCTGGGCGAAAGATGGGTGCCTCCTCTGGCTCGAACTGCTGGGAGAGAGCATCTGCCTTACAGTTCTTGGAACCTGGGCGATACGTCACCGTGAAGTAGAACCGGGAGAAGAGGGACCACCAACGCTGGAGTGGGTTGAGTTGCTTGGCTGCCTGGATGTATTCCAGGTTCCTGGGGTCTGTTAGGACCGTAAACGGCTCCTGAGCACCCACCAGCCAGTGCCTCCACTCCTCCAGTGCAACTTGGCCAAGAGCTCCCTATCCCCCACGTCATAGTTCCTCTCATTGGGCGAGAGCTTCTTGGAGTAGTAGGCACAGGGGAACAGCTTCAGGGGGTTCCCCCGCCGCTGAGAGAGGACGGCCCCAACCCCTGAGGACAGCCCCAACCGCCACGGCCGACTCGTCCACCTCCACCATGAACGGGAGGTGCGAAGTAGAGGTGCGGAGGTGAAACGCGTCTTGAGGTCTGCGAAGGCCCGGTTTGCCTCTTGGGTCCAACGAAGCTGGGTGGGGCCGTCCTTGAGGAACGACGTGAGGGGTGCCGCCACGGCACTGTAGTTGCGGATGAAGCGGCGGTAGAAGTTTTGGCGGCTGACGGCTGTCAGGTGGAAGACGCACTTCTCCGCCATGGTGTACAGGCTGTGGTCTAGGAGGCAATGGAGAAACTTCTGGACATGTTGGACGTGCTCTTCGAGGGTGGTGGAGTAGATGAAGACCACGCTGGATCATCACTGTAGACCACAACCTGTCTTCCGACTATGTCAACCAAGCCTGGAATACTGAGGGGACTTTGGACAGTCTGAAAAGCAGGACAAGGTACTTGCAATGGCCGGACGTGGTGAAGAAGGTGGTCTTCCACTCGTCCCCTTCCCGGATCCGAATTAGGATATAGGCGTTGTGCAGGTTGAGCTTGGTGAAGTACTGAGCCTCCCGTAGCTGCTCTATGGCCGACAATACCAGGAGCATGGGGTGCCGAAATTTGATGGTGACCGCATTAAGCCCGGTCACCGTCTTTCTTCTCAATGTAGAAGAACCCTGCAGTCCGCCACATAGGTCTCCATTGCTGCCGTCTCGGCCATAGAGAGCAGGTAAACCGTGTTCCGGGGTGGGGCTGCCCTGGGCAGAAGGTTAATGGCACAGTCCCAGGGCTGATGTGGAGTGAGGCACTATGCGTTCTTCTTGGAAAATACCTCTGCCAAGTCCGCGTAGACAGAAGGTAGCCCAGCCCAACCAGTCCAAGCCCAACAAATTGGCATGGTCCCGGTCGTGAAATCGGGTGTCGATGAGCCCCTTCAGTGACAAGGTGGCGTGCAGGCAGGCCAGCTGCTCCTGCACCTCCTTCCGAAGCCCCAAACGGAAGGCGTTGCAGAGAGCCGGCTCATTCCAGCCACTGGAGGCGGCCAGTGTCCGGAACTCCATGATGTATTCCTGCACTGGCCGGGACCCCTGAAGGAGGAGACGCCCCCCCCAGGTGTCTGGCTCGGCAAAGGTTGTGGGGAAGGGAGGGTGTGGTATACTGTGGTGGCCCAATCCAGCAGGAGCTGGACCAGCTACCGGGAGGCTACCGCTGGACCAGCAGAGCGCGGTAGCTGGTCCTCGCGCTCTGCTGCACTCATTATATTCGGTCAGCTATTCTGTAAGGACGATGGTGTTGAGTGCACGTGCAGAGGGCGAAAGGAAACACACGGAGGCTTGATGAGCGGGAAAGACGATTACGCACGCTTGTGGCGGGTTTAATTAGAAATGGAAAATACATAGTCAAAATCGTAAAACGAACTGACATGGAGACGTTATGCAGTGCGACACAGATACAATAGCTGACAACTCCCCTCATCCTCCCTCCCGCTTATAAAGGCTGACGGGAAGGGCTGATAAGGGGATTGCGCAGAGGTGCGTAACGTACAAATAATGAAATCAGACGATCACTATTTAAGAACAAAATTCATCCTGCGGTCCTTGAAAGTTTTACTTCAGTAACTCCGATCACGCCACACGAAAAATAATGATCAACATCGTCGTCCTCATTTGCTTCAACAGAACTTGAAATTCTGAAGGACCTCTGTGCGCAGGTTGCATGCACCCCACCCAGCTCCTATGTTTTGTATTGAAGAGGAGCGAACTGCGCATGTACAACTTATAACGGGGGTCAACGAGCAAAGATTTGTGCGCCCCAGGCCGGAAATACGTTACAGATATTGCAGATTATACATTTTACTCTAACTATATATTATGTACAATATTTACCTTGTTCATTTAAAAAATATATTTACTATATACTTATTCAATGAAGGTCTAGGATATGGCGAGTGGTGGGGCGGCGCCCTAGCGCCCTCTATTGGCCAGCCGCCACTGATAACGACAGCAAAATGCAACACCTGCAGTAAGTAGTATTTGGTGCAAGGGAGGAAGCACCTCCAATATGACAAAGCATATACTTCAACATGGCGTAAATCTGAAGGAGTGCACCGTGTTAAATATGTTGCGGCCTTCCAGCTACAATGACACCCCAGATACAGCTAACGCCAACAGTAGCAACAAAGACCAGAACCAGTCACGGTCACACTCTGGGTCAGAAAATAGATCCGCTAGCAATATGCAGTCTTGAAAACTACTCTGTCTGTTTTAAAAAAAAAAATATTTTAACTAATTCCGAATTGTTTCTGAACTGTCCGTGCGGAGCCTTGGCCGGGCATCTCCCTCTCTTCCTCGAGGCTCTTGCCCTTCTTCTCTCTACCTCCCCTCGGAGAGAGCCCGGTGGTCTCCTCTGCGTCCAGCCTTCGAAACGTGTACCACACGTTTTTAATGTCTTTACGTTCGTTGCAAAATGTCCCAATTAAAATCAGTTGGAGAGGAAGCCGTTGTGTTTCGTGTTATTTTGTTACATTTTAACTATACAGAACAGCTTGGAAAAGCTTATGAGCTAACGACCGGAGATTTCACTCAGCAGTAGTGCGCATCTACTTCCGAAACACTGCTATTTCAAAATGCATGAAGTGAGAGAGAGATGAAGGTTTTGGTAATGGTACCGGCAAGAATTTAAAACTACTTTCACCCCTGGTACAGCCCCATTGTCAGCACACACAATAGGGTCTATGCATACTGTAGACTTCATCATGCGGTCATATGCAAAGCGTATTCAAGCCCCAGTGTTGGCCTACCTGTAAGCATCCTTGATCAAGATGCCTAACCACTTCCTGCTCTATGTAATAGCAGCATGTAATTGTAAGTCCCTTTGGATAAGCGTCTGCTAAATGACCTAATTGTAACTGTAAAAAAGCGTGTGTCATCCCGAGAGTGTTCGAATCGGCGTCAGGTGGCCTCGCCTCACCATTGAGAACAGTACACATTTCACATGTCCCTACCAGACGTGAACGCACCCTCACACATTCTCCCGCCAACCCACTAAACCCAGCCCAATCAGTGCCCAGAATTAATCTGGGCACTGATTAATCGATCCCTTAAATTTGAGCTCTAACAAGACAAAGGAGTATTTGTGCACATCACCATGTATACACCTAATTAACACCTAGGATGCCTCCACCAAAGCCCCAGGTCCGGGACTCTATACATCCCTTCTGGCCCGTCTGCAGTAGTTGGCGGTGCCGTCACCCTTACCACCTGCCCTACCTCCATCAAGGGAAACCCCCGGCGGAAGTGCCCAAGCTGACCGCACCTCCAACTCGCTGGTGCAAGTGCTTGAGCGGCCCCCTGCGAGTCAGGACATATCCCCCTCCCGCAGGGCCCCCTGATCGCTGCTCCCATTCCCGGGTTAAGCGGCGGTCCAAGCAGAGAGGGATTCGCACCGGACCCCCCACTCCGCCATCCGCCATCCCCTTGGTAAACTGCCCATGTTGCCGCTGGCAGGCCGTGCATTTCTTGCTGGGCCTCACCGGATAACAGCGGGAGCAGCCTTGCTGCCCAATCCTCTGCCGGACAGTCACCCGTTAGTGCCGCGGCTTCAAATGCCTCCAGGAAGGCTTGGAAGTCGTCCTCAGCCCCCATTCTTGAATGGTAGGCCGGATCGGTCGCTGCACCAGCCGATGTAGCGCTTGTGTCTGTGTGTCGGCTTGCTGCTGGAGATCCTCTTTCTGACGCACTAGTGTAGCCGGTTGCTGTTCTTGTAACGCGTTATTCATTCCAGCATTTGTGCCAGAATGATCAGCGGCTGCATCGGGTCTTCCATTGTCCCTGTTCAGGTGCCAAATCCAAAGAATCCTCTCGACAGTTCTGGTGTAACACTGACCGTGTGGTGTCTATTGACTTAAGTACAGTCCACACAAACAGCGTGACACCTAATATTGAGTTAATGACTGTGAAGTAGAATAGAGGAAAGGTGAAATAAGTTATTAATTTCCCTAATGCGGTGCATAATGGCTTTTTCACTTCGACTCTATGAGGACATTAGCCATGTATACTCCCGTTGGTAAGCTCATAAACTGTATTAAAGATGTGGTTTATGCAAAGACATATTTAGGCAGAATATGTTTTTGGTCATTCAGAAATTGTTTTTGATGCAGCATGTAAGGAACACAATTATTAATAGCCTTGTTTGTTTTTATGGCGTCAATGTATACAGTGTTCTCTAAACTCTCTCACATTCTTTTTACTCGGGCACCCCACAAATACCATCATATGACCC
The DNA here is from genome assembly GCA_025447815.1 of Percopsis transmontana. Lineage (NCBI taxonomy): Eukaryota > Metazoa > Chordata > Actinopteri > Percopsiformes > Percopsidae > Percopsis > Percopsis transmontana. The sequence goes on along the minus strand of JAOEHI010006843.1, from coordinate 7,366 downwards.
CATCTGATAACCTGACTTTGAGGTGGATCAGTTATTTCTGGTTGATGTATACTCCGAGGTTGTGATGAATTAGCCATTTACTATGTTTACATCAACCATCTGCCTTGTGGATGGCCAAAGAATTTAAATGCAGTCTTTATGAAGTGGTTTACCTGAGCAGAGCAGTGAAAGACAGGGCCACCAATCATTTCTAACTAAACAGTCTACATAACCCCAGACCTGGATCCTGGGGTGCAGTAAAGAGTGCAGGAACTTTTAGACCAATTTGATAAATACTCCAGGCACAGTTGTGCTTATTTCATTCCATCACCAGAGCTGTAACAAGGTGAGCCTTTGCTTAGCCTTTGTCTAAATTGGGTGGAATTCCTCGTCAATATTATAATGTATAAACTGACGTACTTTACTTTAGTCCATCAAGCTAAAGTAAAGGCAGTATTGAATTTAAAGTAAAGATTATATTGTGTAAATATAGTGAAGTAAAAGTAAATTGATGATTACTTGAGTAAAGTAAAAATTCCTCAAAATAATACTTAACTACATTAACAAAGAAATTTTACTTGGTTATTTTATACCAATGGTACTGGCTTGCAAGATGCCACAGCCCTATATTTCATGTACCAGCAAGTCTTTGCTCTGCAAGAACCTGCCTTATATCCAAGAAAACACGATGTGTAGCTAAGGTGTTAAGACTAGCATTCTCCTTTCCCCTACTGCATTCTCTTGGCATGAGTAGCTCAGTCTGTCAACAGCCATGCACATTTGGCTAAACTGACCAGCAGCTAACCAAGGAACACAGCTGGTGAGTGTTGTGTCCATAACTGCAGCATAACATGGTTTCACAATCAAAATACATTTTGAGCAAAAACTTGTCTTATTAGCTTCTAATAAGCCACTGGGAAATTCATCTGATAGAATATTGAAGAATGCTACTGAAGAACTCTTTCTCCATGACATATTGTAATCTTGTGGTCTGGAAGTGTAAACAGTGATTCTTAGAGTATAAACATGGTGCTCTGAATATCTGACTAGCAGTGTTATTGCTGAGCTGGGCCATGCTGTGTCTTGTACATGTCTTAGACATGTACATGAAGATGAAGGAAGGAGACTAATGTTAATCTGGTTTGTTATGTTTGGTTGTTACATCCTTCCTTGAATATTTTTAGCTTGTTTGAGCTACCAGTCCTGCTTGTGTTTTACTGAATCCAAACTCAGTCGCATAATGTATTTTAGTTTCTGTACTGCATTTTGAGTTCAGTGCAGTGAGCTTTGTTTGAATACATTTGAAGTGGACCAGAATTCCTAACTTTTGCCCTAGCCCTGTCTTGCTTGTAAAAGATTGCTTTGTTACTTTGTCAACCATGACTAGCTGTTTGTAACACATTACACATTCATTGTCAGCAAAGTATCTCTGGGCTGGATTGACTACACAAGTTTATCGCACACGTACAGGCAGGTAGACATGGCCTTTGAGAATATATGTACACAGGTGTTTTTTGCTGGTATACATGCCATAGTTACCATAAGAAATGGAATATGCATGAAAGGCAAATAAAAATGTTACTCTGGCTCGTATGAATCAAGTAAACTGTATGCTTTTGCTATGTGTATTAAAATAACTTAATTTCATAGTTGAATAATAATAGAATGTGGAGATTATTTAAAGCCCATCCTGGTGGTTTTCTAGAGCCTCAATTACAGCCACCACATGATCCGTATATAAGATTAACCCTCATGAGAGAGAGAGAGAGGGAGAGGGAAGGCTGGGTGGGAAGCTGGACATTAAGCAGCTTTCGGCCCTGTCACAGACTAAACACCCCAGCCCCATCCTCTGAGAAAAAATCCTCCCCCCCCCTCGACAGTGGGGTTTTATGTGTGCTCATCACTTCATTCCATAAGTCTGAAAGCCTGAGTGCAACTAAAAAGTAAATATTATACTGTATACAGTGCATATACTGATTACGCGCTACTGTAATCAGTTTTTTTTTTAACAGTTAAAGTAATTTTCAGCAATCACATTAGTTTGATCAAAATAATTATGGCATAATAAATTTAAAACTTTATTATTTTAGTCGCTCCACTGCATACCCTCTTCCGCATCCTACTTATGGCAAGCATTATTATTGCCTCCAAAAGTAAGTAAATTAGGCTAATGACGGCAAATTCTTCATGCATTAAAGGTGACCGCTACACACTTTTCATTTAGCCTAATAATGGATGTTGTTTTTGCTTTGAATTGTATGGTATGACATTTTCAAAGGACACTATACTAACTGTAGTACACTTGCATTCAGCAAGGCCATCGCCCGCCTCTGTCCAAACACAAACATGGAGACTGAAGATCTGTAGTTGTTGCTTTGCTGCAGTGTGGAGACGGAAGGTCTTCATCACTGCAGAACAGATACTCTGCTTTTCTCTATATATACTTTTTCTATCTCTTTCACACTTCTGGATGATTGTAGTCACATTTGCCTATTGGCAGTGGGCCATCTGTCACACACAGACAGAGGGTTCCAGCACTCATCTTAACGACCAAATATAGTCAACTCAAGCAGTGGTGCACACTGTACCTCAAACGGCCTAGGAGGTCATACACATGATGGGACACATCCTGTCCTTCCACTGTGCTGTCAGAGCTTTAACACTAACCTATAGTTACTGTACCTACCAGAAACCAAAATGGTTTTGTGTACAGCCCACAACTTGCCACTTTAAAGTCTTGCGGAGCAGAGCCAAAGCTCTAACCTTTAATTTAATTCTGTGGCTAAATCTCCAATCTATTGAAAGTGATATAATCACTATACACTTGGGTGTGGTTTCCACCTGGACAGGGTTTTAAATAAGATGGAAGTAGGCCTTAATCTAGTATGGTTAAGCATGGCTTTCTTTAACACAATTAAACTTTGGTTTATTTTAGTTAGCCTAGTGGTCTGAAGGCTTGACCCCCTTTTTGACTATTTTTTTTGTATAATTCTTTTTTTTTTTAACCACAAATAGCTCATTTTATTCAGTCAGCGCATGTGCAGTAATAAATTGGGCAATGCACACGTATCTTAATCTGAAGTTCAACCTGCTACCTTGGAAATTTCATTTAGGATTCCATTTAATCTTGGAGTTGCTATAGTCCAGGGGTGGTGAGCTGCATGCTGCTCTTTGCCTGTTCTTCTGCGGCTCTTCATGGCTGACTCACTTTCAAGCTGTGATATATTCTCTTTGTCAATTCGTGGACCGATATGGTTCTCCACGGATCGGCGCACATATTGCAGGAACAATGCACATTGGTTTTTAAGCGACTAAAATCCACAGTGAAGCCGGCTGCTCTTTGCAGTGATTTTTTTTTGGGCTCCTCGTGCCAGACTGGTGGCACCCCTGCTATAGTCTCTGTACAGGAAACCTGATCATTTAAACTAAGACTAGGCTAAATCAAGACTATCTTTTACTATATCTTAAGTAGTCAATGTTAGTTAATGTGGATAAAAATGCCATTTTCATTTAGAACTAAGATTAATCCCTGCCCAGAAAACCGCTTAATCATCTCAGAGCTGTGACTAATCTTCACACATCTGTCATGTCGCATGTGTGTTGCAGAGTGTCGTCCGCTGCCTGTGGCACCCCAAGCTGAACCAAATCATGGTTGGTACCGGGAACGGGTTGGCCAAGGTCTACTACGACCCTGTGAAAAGCCACAGGTACGTTTAAACTCAAATGTAACATCCAGGCAGGACTTCATCTCAGGTTGTGGTCAAACAAGGGAGCATTCCTAACAGATTGGTTTTCTCTCATAGGGGGGCAAAGCTGTGTGTTATCAAGAGCAAGCGAAAGGAGAGGCAGGCAGAGACTCTAACACAAGATTACATCATCACTCGTAAGTTCTTCTGTGCATGTACACATAAACACGCACACACAAAATGTTGATTTTTTTTATTTTTATATATATATAAATATATATATATATTTTTATATAATACTTTGGTCATGCTGTGTAATAAACAGTAATTTATATAAAAACTCTCTCTAGCTCACAAAAAAATTTTCTTATTGATGTCGGTAACATTAACGCTGTAAAAATATCCCAGGATGTGGTTTTATATTCTTCTTTTGATGAGAGAATAACAAAATACAAAAAAAATATACAACAACATCCTGGATGTACATTTCAAAGTTGCCATAGTTAGAACAGATGGGGAGGTCTGGCTGGCTGGAATTTCCCTTTAAATTAAACACTACAAAAATTACATTATTCTGAGGTAACTTTAATACATGGTACCAGCAGTGACTTCAACCAGCTTCCTAGACACAATTGAAGTATGTGAAAGAAAGAAAAAAGTTTCCCGTTCATCACACAGCGTGATTTAAGGATTATTTGCATCTTGAATGTTAGCGTATGGGTTTATATTAAGCAAGCTACAGTTAAGGGGTTTAACAGTTCAATATCACTCTAAAATTCCTAGTAATAGAACTTTGTGGCTCCATGATGGAGTAGTCGTTACTCATCTACCATAGCCCTTATTGCTGTCCCATATAATTTCCTTATGTACATTGATGCATCAATTGGTCACTTGCTCACAGTTTCACATACTTTTTGTCATTGTACAGTTACTGTAGTAATTAAAGTGCTTACAGTGGGTCTTCCACTGACGAGCAATTAAGACATTCATTAACACACTTACAAAAGCGCCATTTACATCAACGGTATATGCTGGAATATTCAGAGAATATCCTGTGAGCAGCATGCATACTAGAGTAACTGTGCCGGTAGCCAAACTTATTGCAACCTACAAACATTAATGCAAGATAAAAAATAAATGGAAATTAAAAATATTCCATTAAACTGTAAATAATAATCTGTGTGCCTGGTGCTGAAAAGAAAAACAATCTCTTGGATTTTTTTATTTTTTTTATCCATTTACTGGATAAAAAAATAAGGAAGTCCACATTTCTGTACTTATCATCAGCTCTTACCACCCTGCTGCATAATGAGGACAATGTACTGATCTCACTGTCATCATTAAATAATAATCATGTCATTAAATATGGTGGTAGGTCTAATGAGGAGAAGTGAAGTTGAGATGACTGACTGCCTCACACAGAGAAAGATTGTAGATTGTAGTATTATGTGTAATAATACCCAATAATACACAACAACCAACCTTCCCACGACTGATGTATGAACTCACATTTTTCAACTTTTACACACACACTTTATCTCTGTCACAGAGTTCATGGCTTTGCAAGGTCTTCCTGCAAGGACCTTATTGGTCACTCATGGTGCACATGCACAACACGCACACTGAAATGTTTCTTCCGCTTGGTCGACCACTCACATTTAGCTTGTTCCCTCCCTCCCCACACTAAAGCACGCATCACAGCACGCACATCTTAGGTAAGGAGGCAGGGGTCAGTCGGGGCCAGGCGCAGGGTCAGCCATCATGCTTCGGCACCCCTGGAGCAGGGGTGGGGGTTATGGGCCTTGCTCAAGGGCCGGTAGTGGCACAGGGGAACAGTCATGGACACAAAATCGTCCTCTGCGTGGCATCCCTGTTCAAATTGGGGAATGATTGCAGTGCAGGGGTCCCCTACCAACTGTACCACTCCGACCCGGAGTGGAAAGCCACTCTTCCACCTCTCTCTGGCTGAAATGATCTCCTGATGATGCACAAACACACCCCTGCAGGCATGAATCACAGCCCACCACACCATGCCAGTCAGCCTGACAGATCTTCAACATACAAGGCGTTTATCCCCTCTGTGCATGCCCGTAGGAACACTTTGACTCTGATTGGCTGCTAGACACACCTCAGACAGCACTTATTGTTTTGGCGACTACAGCCTATTCATATACATGATTTGATTTCATCGCCACGCCAACAGGGCGTGAAGTAGTACAACAGGCTTAGGCCGGCAAATGACGCACTTGATGCCCTGGCACTGGAAAATTAGAGCGGACAGGAAGCAAGCGATGGTCCATTGAGAAAAGCGAGGGAATCTGTTAACAGTAACCTTTTTGCTTAATGTACCGTGTGGAGGAGAAGAATTAACACTGAACAGTGACAACAGTTCTCCTGAATGGAAAATCACTTTATCTGACCCTTCTAGAAAGTGTCTTTGTAACCCCCGAGGATAAGGGCAGAGCACACACACACAGACACAATCATGCTCTCCTCACCTTACACATAAACACATTTGAGGGCATCCACTCACTTGCAGACATTTAATGATGCACACACACACACACACACACACACACACACACACACCCACCCACCAAGGGGTTTTATTGTGGAAGTGTTCAGTATAGCATGAAGAGTTGGAGAGTAAGTGTCCACTATAGCCACTATCCCTATACACAGAGAATACAGACTGCTGGCTGAGGTCAGATGCTGTGTGTGTACTCCTGCATGCAGGCCTCACGTGGCCACGTTTTGTTGTCCACCTGGGTTTGTGTGTATAGTCTATATATGACTTCCAGTTAGGTCTGTCACACACATGTTGTTAGATAACAGTGGTTTCATACTACAACACATTGCATGTAGGGTAAAATTTAGAACAATACATACAGACTAGTGCCCTGGCTGCTTCATTGCATATCCTTTTCTTTGTCTGGCGTCATGTCGTTATGTTATCCTGTTGTTTTATTGAATTACTTAAACAGCGTTTTGTGTGTAATCCATGTTTGTCTGCAGCCCATGCCCTGCCCATGTTCCGAGAGGCCCGTCAGCGGAGCACCAGAAAGCAACTAGAGAAGGACCGACTCGACCCCATGAAGTCGCACAAGCCCGAGCCCCCCGTGTCTGGACCAGGTAATGATACAACCACTAGTGCTGCAGACTGTTTTGGCCTACTTGGAATAAAGCTTGACTGAGGATTGTAACGTATGTAAGATATTAAATCCACTTGTATATACTAGGGAGGGCAGACATGGAAATACCGTGTCCAAAATGAGAGGGTTTTAAATGGAAGGAAACTGCATTATGGTACTAAAACGGTACATGTTTAGAGCAATATTGAACTTTTGAATCATTCAACAATTGAATGATCAAAACATATTTTGACAATAAATACTACCAGCAGAGACTTGCACCAGCTTTAGAGGTTGAAAAATAATGTATAGTTTCTGGTTCCTCATGTAGTGTGACCAAAGGATTATTTTCATTTATATTGAGATAACTAGGAAGCCATTAGCTGTTGCTTTAACTTGAACAAACCAGAGATAAGATACTATATTCCAGGCATAAATACATCTTTGGTTTTTACTCTCATTCCTTTGTCCCCACCATGCGATCGATTAGATTGCTTATATACACTCACCTAAAGGATTATTAGGAACACCTGTTCAATTTCTCATTAATGCAATTATCTAATCAACCAT
>JAOEHI010006834.1:0-35753 GCA_025447815.1 Percopsis transmontana | reverse complement strand
TATATATATATACACATACATATACATATACATATATATATATATACACACACACACACACACACCACTGACCATCCCTGACACTCTTATTTTACCATTTAGAATTTTCTTTCCTGTGACATTTCCAGTGTTAACCCAGATGTTCTTTTCGTCTCTGCAGGACGTAGTTGGAGGCCGATTCGATGCCACCCAGGCCTTTGTGGGGGAGTTGAGCCAGTTCAACATGTGGGACCGGGTACTACGACCAGCGGACATCATCGGCATGGCCAACTGCTCCGCCTACATGCCCGGCAACGTTATTCCCTGGACTGACGCTAACGTGGAAGTTTTGGGCGGCGCTACGAAAGCCGCTCTGGAGATTTGTGAAGACCGCGCCTTCGATTCCTAAACAATCTGTTGGACGAGCCCGGTTATGGTCCAGAGGATTGAGAAGCTAAGTGCGTTCACTCTCTCTATACCGCTTATGGAAAATCCCAGAGATAAAAAAGGGGCTTTAGGAGCAATATTTCTGACTTGACGTGGATTGCCTTTACAGTCTCAGTGACTTGATGTTCAGAGATGTCACATCCACTCCAGTGTGATGTGACAAGACCTCGAGATCAAGACTGTAATCTCTGGACTGTCTTGTAACCAACCTACTGTAATTTTACAATCAACTGCCGTGTTTTCCCGTTCATTAGACATTGACTCCGCTTTAAAAAAAAGCAAGAAAAAAAAGCTCCTCTTTAAAATAGCTCTTTTCCATTTTCATTCCTTCTGCTGACAATGCTGCGCTGTATCCTTGGTAAATGTGACCTGAAGCGGGCTTTTGTTGTGCATGGCTTCAGCACTAACCCGCTGTGAGCTTACATCCTGTTTGAAGAGCAGTGGAGACGGACACGTTGGCTTGTGATTACACGCCGCGGACCACAACAGCACTCACAAGTCATCGGGCTGGGAGGAGCTAAAAAAAACACTATTCATCTTATTTGAAGGATGCACAATTATGCTCATGGAGGGAGTTAGGCTGCGCATCATGTGACAGTGCATGCAATATGTCAATATCCACACACGTGGCTGTGTGTGTTGTGTGTGTGGTGTTTTAGTCTGCTGTTTTTTTTTTTTTTGTTTGCGTGTGTGTGTGTGCGCGCACGTGCGTGTAGCTGCGTCTGTTTCTGTATCTGTGTGGTCGTGTTTCTCATTGTGTGTGTGTGTGTGTGTGTGTGTGTGTGTGTGTGTGTAAACAAGCAGGTGTAGAGCGGCTGCAAAGTTATGCAACATTGTGCGTGTGTGTTGTATTTCTTGCAAGGACCAGAGATTACAACGGAGGGCATTTTCATTCTTATGAATCTACATTTAATACCTATCCTGCTTTGTGGACAAGGCTGGCCTTGCTCAGGCTAGAAGGAACGTCAGACAGCTGCCCTCAGGAGTGGCAGGCCACCAGAGCTCCGAGTGGCCTGCATGCGGAGGGAAGGGTCTGGGTTTCACCTTCAAAGACGATCCTTAATCCCCTCATCGAGGTAGCAATTATCTGCGCTTTGCTATGAATGAGTTTGGCTGTGAGCGGGAAACGGGCTGCTTGACGTCAAATGCCTACGTTTAAGCTCCTCTCCTCAAGGCCAAGTGGAGGTTTTTTATGTCACAAGTAATGGACTCAACTTTGAGTGAAACTAGAAATAGCTGTTAAAGCTTTCTATGGATATCATGAATGTTGTGATAAGACTCATAGGGTCATATTGATTTGATGAAGGATTTAAAACGATAGTTTGACATGATACTTTGTGGAGCATAAAAGGGAAATAACAGTGGCTTGTAAACAGCATTACAAAGTGAATGAATACTGTACATTGCTTTAGCAGCTGACATTGCAGTCATCCTGAATGTTGTTTTGTAGATTAGGTGTACGTTGAACGGTTTGCTTTCATGCTGTTTATTTTCGAGCAACGGTAAACTATTAATTAAACCTAAATGCCTTGTAATGAATTCCTATTGAAGGCAAAAATATTAAGGAAGAGACAGTATCATTTTAATATATCTGCTAGAGCTTACCGTTTCCTTGTAGAATGTCATTACCTAATGGACTCAAATAAAAAAAACATTAAAAAGATTGATGTCCATATTAAAAACATAATTGAATGCAGTACATTGTTGGACAGCTGAGAATGTTGTTTAAAAGTAGTCGACACTATAATGACTTGTTAAACATATGTCACAAACAGTTCCTTTTCGAGTGTCCTTGTTAATGTTGTTCAAATGTGAAAGCGGAGATTACTTTCCTGTACTTTATTTTGCTTTTGTGCTTATGAGTTTTATTCATTAGCAGCACATTATGTAAACATGCAGAAAGATCAACAGCAACAGATTTGTTCAAATGCTGAATGGCCTTTTTTGAGCACCATATGTGGGTTGCGGAAGATTGAAATCTTTGTTAGCTTTCAGAGTAAAGCGTCACTGGCAGCAAAGGAAATGGACAGAAAAAGAAGTGAAACCCTTGTTCTTATTGCTTTGAACTCACCTTCATGTATCCATTTAAGTTTCACACTTTATGCCATGTGTTTAAATGTCCTTTTGCACCCAATAAACGATTAAGTAAATGCCAGAAGTGTGTCAATAAACAGAATAATGTTGCAGAGTGAACAGTTTTAAACGTTTACAACTTACTACACTGACTTGTAAGTGTACTCCATTAATACTAAAAGCACAGAATTTGGGAAAGGTTAAATGTGGTGGCTTAGGTATTATGTAGTACTACTAGCTGTGATACAGATGAATAAAATGTCCCCTTATCTGGGCTGCATAATGTTGTCAACAGAGGAGAAATCCTTTGGTCTGGCTGATTCCCAGGTGGAAATGAAAAAATCTGTCCATGTGGATTATAGGAGCCGCTATAATCTAGGGCACTGCTTCTGTGAGCCCTCTTGCTTTTTCAGTGGGCTGTGTGTTGACGCTCTTGTTAATGCATATGCTTGAGGCAGTATTGTAGGTCGCTGTATTGTAATTCAACGGCAATACGAGTGCCCAATTAGAGACTACAAGCATGCTAGAGTGGGTCTATTATTTAATGAAATTTATTTACTCTGAGATGAGATCGCATGCAAGGTATCCATCTGGAAAATATTTTATAAAATCAGGTGCCTGGAGCCTGTAATTGCTACCTTTCCCGTTTTGGTTCGCAAATGTCAAATGTGGTGCTAAGACAAATTACCTTGTGGAGAGTGCTGTACAGGTCTAATGAAATATAATTGAGAAGGGAATTGAACTGAGTAGAAAGTTCTTAGAGCGTTGGAAATATAATTTGTCTATTTGACACACATATGATTCATGTGTGTGTGTTGGGGGCGTAGGTCTGTATATGTGGGTCTTTATGTGACTATTTGTGACAGAAAATGTCACCTGTTTGTGTAGTGGGTTTTAAACAGAGTGGTTGCAGTTGTTGAGTTTATTACTCCACTGGGGCTGATAATCTAAGATGAACCCTAGCTACCCAAACAGCAATCCTGCCATGTTGGGACAGAAATAACCATTTAGACACTGCAGACATATGTGTGGCAGTGTCCTGTAGGCTGAAGGTAAATCACTAGAAATCATATTGTCAGTTCATTGGTATTACAAGCTTCTGTGCCCTCATTTCTCAATTACACATTGCTTGACTAATGCCTAAGGCACAGCAATTACTTGATGGGTAGTTTATTGAAGCTCCTCTGTTCTTTAGCCTTTTTCTTAAAGGGGGACTGCAGCTGGCCCTAGAAACCCAAGGTTGTGTTTGAGTCATTAATTCATTATAAAGTGCACATTTTACTAGCCAAGGAGTACATCAGTCAACTGATAAATTAATAAAAGATGAATGTTACCATTAAGAAAAAAATATATTTTTTAATTTATTTTTCCCAGTATTGCAAAATAACCAACTCTCTATATAAATAGCACTATGTCTGTGGGATGGTGTGCTATGTAGCAGTGTTGTGATTTACCTAAGATTTAGATAATGTTATTCCACAGATGGTCCCACTGGTGTCCTGAGGAAAGAACAAGGTTTTTTAGAACTGAGTGAAGAAGTTCATGTCGACCCTTGTCTCAGCAATTATAGCTCAACTGAGCAGAGTTTGAGGCTTGTCCTAAGACGTTAGAAAGCTCTTGCTCTGCGTCCCAGACTATTGGACAAGGGGGGGGGGGGGGGGAGACGGAGGCAGCACTGCAGTCTTTTTAACGTCGTTTAAAAGTCTGCTCTGCCTTCCTCGATCCCTCAGTATGGGAGCCATTTTGAAATTAGGACCACTTCAAAAGCATCCTTTTTTTGGCTTGGCTTCCCCCCACCCCAACATGTCTAGCTTGGCTGTTTGTTGTCCAAAGCAATACAGTATCTAGCATTTTCAAAATAATTAGGAAAAAGAAACCTAATGTGGAACACTCAGAAGCCACTGAAAAGAATATGCACAGAATTTATGGTATTTTCAATTTTTTAAGGAGAGAAGTTTATGATTTTCAGAAGCTTGTGATTTTTTTAATTTATTTAAAGTGTGTGAGAAGTGTTTCCATCTACCCTAATGTGGGCAGTCTAAACTACGTTTTGAAGGGTCAACCCTGCGTCTGACAAACGGTGACTGACGATCCTGGCATTACTGTTGCATGGCCGGTGGCACACTCGTTCATAAGTCGACCAAACAGTCCGAAGTTCAATTTTACTTGAAAGGAAGAACAGGCAGAATAACACAGAAATAATGCAGTTCATGTCCGTGGTAATTAGTGTCCGTCACTGCTAATGTGGATAGCAGTTTAGTTAGAGTCCTTCTGAATCGAGCCTAGATCCTCTCCGGGCTCAGACCGGAAGTGAATCAGCCTATATAGTGGCAGTCTTTTTTGCGTTCCTCAGACTCTTTGCATACATATTTGTTTTCTCCTCCAAAAAATAATGTTACCGTCTCACATGATTCAACCGTATCTGCTGTGACTCCCCATACATAACCATGACAATTAAAAAAAGACCTAAGCTTCTCATACCTCCTGCCCGTTTTCAAATATAAGGCATACTTTATAACATTGGGTCACACGTCTGATTCAAAACAAGAATGACCCTTTTTAAGCAAAAATTGCAATAGCTTTCCAGCGTAGCATTGAACAGAGAATGAAACGTTGTAGATAGACCCAGTTCACCACATGTTTTGTGAGGGTAAGGTAAAGACGCTTGTTAAACTGGGAGAACACAACACACATTGAGCCCTGTATCAAACCCACACTGTCATCTAGAAAGCTTCGTAAGGTCAGCAAACCATTCCTTTTTTATGGGTTACTGCAGATTAAACTCATTTGTTCATGGGATTGGCCAGCTAGGCACTCAAAGTCGGCCAGTGATATCACTACACGCGTGACGCATTGGGTACACAGTTGAAATCTAATAATCTCTCAGTGGCTGTGATTCTGCAGTATAAGGGGTAGGATATTACCCAGATAATTTTTTGTACCCTCTCAACAAATCAGATTTCCCAATTGAAGAGATTACACTACCTGAGATTGACCAATTCTCACACACACACACCTTGACTTAACCAGATCCTCTGACTTTAATCAGAACATGAATCTATGGCTGCAAAGGCATTTAAGAGTCTATTTATACAGCCTGCATTTCTGCATAACATTTATGAATGCAAATTTCTGGGAGTCAAGGTTCAGCCTATCCTGCTTGGCATTAAGGAACACATTCTAGTTCACTTTAATCTTAACAAAAGACAGAAAAGAGGCTTATAGGCTGGAGAGGGAAGTACAGCGAGTGCCGTTAACGTGATCCAGTTAGCGGTAAAAAAAAAAAAAATGACTCAAACAAAACAGACCCAGTCTCATTGCCGTGAGATCTGGGCTTATTTTAAACTCGGGTCACGCAGGAGAGCTATGAACGCACGCTAAGTGAATGAGAAATGAACATCTGTGCGTCTGACGGAACGGAGAGTGAAGCGGTTATGATAGGACGTAAGAGGCAGCACGAGCCCCGTGAGATCAGCGTCGCAGCTGCCGCCAAGGTCAGTGTGCACACATTGTCAATACGCCCTCCCAGTGTGTGCGTAAGGATGCTAGGTCACGCCGAAGCACATTTGAGCTCGCGGGATTTCGAAGTTTTGAGAACATTGTTATTTCAAATTATTTTTTAATCTGCTTTTATTGTCTTACAATTACGCTTTTATCCAAAGCGTGATTACAATTCCAGTCAGTGCATTTACAGGAAGGTTGGGCCTGCTTTTCTATCTCTAGTTTAGGAATCAAGCACCCTAATCACTTTTCAAGCACCTTTCCTGCCACCTGAAAAAAATGTGCCCAGTTTTTCCAATGGAGACACACACACACACACACTTAAACTGTAGTTTTACACTATATGTTATTCTATTAAAACATCTGTTCGTAGTTGAATCAGAAACTGTTTCTTTTGGTAAACCTACTTGTGTGCCCATGAGCCTTATGTGGCTGAAACTCAATGGACAAAGTTATTGTGTTGGCTGCGTGGGGTGCCAAACAGGCACATATTGGATCTCAGCATGCGCTGAGACAGACATATTTCCTGCGTCTGTTTAGATCAATGCCAGTTGTTGGGCACAGTAAAGCTAATGAGACATTATACATTCCATGTCCATGAGGTGATACACAATATCAAAGTCAAGAATTATATAACTAATGTTAGTGTTTTTGTTCCCATTCTTGATAAAACACAGTAACAAATACATGTACACAAGATTAAGCTGATAAAACACGCTGGCTTCTATACATTCTGTAAGGCAGAATCGGGCACGTTTAGCAGAGATTGAGAGACAGGCAAGCACTTATTTATGGACATGGTTCTTGTCCTTGCCCATTTTTTACCTGAGCTGCGGTGGCCAGGATTGATCGCAATGAGTTTAGACGGACCCAGCATGCCGAGCGCTGCAGGACTCTCAAGGTCATTCACATTAACGGCGGTAAATCTTGCATAATTGACACCGGCCGTAGACCTGACAAGTCATTTCTCTCAAGACTATGGGCAGCTGAAGATGGCCGTGTTCACAGACCTTGGTGGAACTCGTACAGTTATGAATATGCAACGTAATTACCGGAGCCCTCTGATGCAAACTGATTGAGAGGCACGGATGGTAATTAAAGTTTTGACGTGCATGTTGTGCCTGAGGCCTTTTTTTCAATTTGTTTCAGGAAAAACATTTTCAAGGAGGAATCTTACCTACCGTTGAGGCTTAGCTGGACCACTCAGACATTCACAGGAGTTGAAGGACTTTGATGAAAACGTACCTGTAGCAAGGATTAGGCATACACAGATAGGTTTGTTTAGGCAGAGTGCGTCTGTCACGTTTATTCTCCACTGAAACAAGCATAAATCAAATCAGAGCAGCATTAGGCGTTCTCAGAAGGTTCCGGCGTGGAGCCAATCGCGTCCGTGTTACATAGGGAGAAAGGTGATTAGTAACTTCCCATCACCTGCTCCCAATCCCCGGGAGTCCCATGAGCCACACCCCCAACACTCTCCCTCACAAGACAACATTAAACCAACACACACCTCCACAGTACGAGCCGCGCACACACATGCATGTCCTTAAATATAAACTCTACCTTTTGTCCAATGTTCGTGTTGAGACTCTTTCCCTCTGTAAAATAACACACACACTGTGACAGAGATTTCCATGTTATGAGAGCACAGGCTAGGCGACATCTCAAAAGATGAACTTAACTTTTTACTTGGCCAAAGTTCTCACTACATATACAGTACAATACATAACCTCCAACAGGTTGTTTATATATTAAACAAAAGTCATGATTTATTTAGGATTTCATGTGCCATAAATGTACTGCTTTCAGAAAGAAAACAGACAGTTAACGTCACACAAAGACAATAATTGACGACAATAAATTAAAGTTGGCTTGTAACTTGGAGAAGATTCAAAGGAATTTTTTAGTGCTTAGTCTAAACGACAACCTTGCGTATTTAGGGAACACTCAATGAGAGCGGAGACAGCAATTAGTATGCCTGTATCTGTACGAAGGTACTTGAAGTGCCGCTGTGAATCCAGGTCCCAGAACACTGAGCTTTTTAACTCACTGTGTTTAACTGTGACAGCTCTTGTCTCAGACATGCAGGATTTGTAGGCGTGCCGCTTCTGGGAGCTGTGGCTGCATCATCAAAATGTCAGGAATTCACTGGGGTTTTTATATAAACACTGTGATTATTGGAAACATTTAGAGAAAACAACCAATTGATTGTTTGTAGACAAATCAAAGTAATCCCATTTTACAAAGCTACACATAGGAATTTTAAAAGTGGAAATGGTTCTGTATAACTCCTGAACCAATGGTTATATACGGATAAACATTGTTCAGTTAATGACTTTCTGATGTAAAGCTTTGAATGGCAATCTGGCATTATATAATACACTGCAAGAGCATTATTTTAATATAAATATTTAAAAAAATTATTTCTTCTGCTTTCCTGGGATAAAAAAACAGCCATGGGAGAGAAAATAAAGGCTTTTTTACTTTTTACTGATGCAAATAATCATTTGAACAGAACCAAAAATAGATTTTAGACTCTGACCTGTGATCTGCATGTTCTAACATCAATTCCTACCATATAAACAACTTGGCAGTTTTGACGTCCGAAGCCTCATTAGGAACTTCTCTGCTTGTCAGCAGCTTTAGTTCAAGCCAGATACACTCTTAATCCTACATTCGATAAAGAACAACTGGCATTGTTGCTGCTGAAAATAGATGAACACTCTGTTTACTATGCACTCGTGTAGATGTTGTGCGACTGTATTTTCATGTCAAACAGCTCATAACCGTAGCTCATAACTGAAAGGGGCCCATGAGAGCTTAGCTAATGTTTTGCTTGAAATAAATTCCTGTTATGAATCTTCACGCACTGCAATATATCAGATGCTGTCACTGTGGTTGCACCAGTGGAAGATACTTGTGTGTATTATGTGACTATTTACAGTTTTGTACTGTTTCTTTTAATGCCAGACATATTCCGTTAAGCAAAGTACTGCTAAAGGAACCCTACAGGATCTTGAATGTTTACTGTGACAAGGTTGTCAAAGACCTGAGCTGTTGGTCCTTAGTGTCTAGGGCGTCTGGCTCGTCTTTTAAAGGGAATGGCCCGGCTCACTAAAAAATATTATTTTGGTCTTCCCTGTCTAAAAGAAAGCTCTTGGAAAAGTTCAAAAATGAAACATTTCTTATCCTGTGTAACGCTTGGTTGAGAGCAAAAACTAAAATATTGTTGTGACTGCAGACATGAAATTTCGTGGGTAGTGCTCCAAATAAATATTTTTTACCCACTTCTGTTTCATCTTGTGTGAGTCTACTTGCTCTTTTCTACATTACATTAGCATAGACCAATCACAAACCAGTGTGTCTAAGGTATATGTATTTGGACACAGAAATATACTGTAGCAAGGCAACAGTGGCTCATCATAAGAAAAACTTTGTCGCTTGTGCTGTACTTGGCACTGTAAAGAACTACAGGTATGAGGAATATCAAGCTATCACTTATACACAATGTCTCTGCAATGTTCACATCTCTCCGGCTGATAAAGGTCAAATTGAGATTGAAAAGCTGTGAAAACCTCCTCAAAACAAAAACAAATCTATTTTCCACATAGATTTGGGCAGTTTTAGCCTGCTTGACACATCAAAACGTGCACGTCATATTTGAGACTGAGATGGTTTTCTGCTACCATCATGAATGCTTTTCTTTGCATCATTTGGTTCAATAGACACTCCTCTCTAACAACAATCTATGTTTGGTTTTCCATTGCTATAGAACGGTGAAGGCTTTGCAAGCCACGCTTTTTCAATAATCTAAGGAACACTACAACACTGAAAAGGGTAGCTAATGCACTGGGTATATGAAACAAAAGTATTGTATTCTGTGTTGTCTCTTCAGTGCTAAAACATATTGCTTAATGGACCACTGCATTGAGTATCCTTCTTACTCATCTAATGCTCACTCTTAAGGAGGGTGTTTTTGCGAAAATACAAAAGTCCGGAGCCTGCGGTTTAGTTGTTGCTTCCAGCTGATTAGTCATAAATGATGTATACAAGACTGCGTGCACGACTGCTACTATCTTTAAAGGTCTCCTAAATGATGTTAGACCAAAAAAAAGATATATATATATATAAACATGAATATATGAAATGATCTTGCATATTTTATAACCCAGGAACAATAATGTGATGGAGAGTCAAATGTTGTCGTAGGTAGTAAATAAGCTATTTTATTCTACATAGCATGGGTTCCCCTGCCATGAAGGTAGCTATGTTTAATAAGGCACTGTGCTTAACATTGGCACAGCAGCATCTACACCACCAGAATCGTTGTTTTCCAAGTAGAAACTGCTTATTGGGCCTTTAATAAATATTTTAGGTAGAAATGGTCTGTTGGTCTATCTTAGTCTAATAGTAATCTTCCTCCATCTTCCACTAAAGTGGCAATTGTGCTACAACGAAGAATACTAATATAAAGGCGGCCTTTCCAGAATAGCTCAAAAAGGCTTTTTTTTTAAATGCCTGACTGCACTAGCTATTCTTTCAGCACTGATGGGAAGTCCTTGAGAGGGTCTGTACAACAAGGACAATGCGAGAAAAGAAGGTTTCTCAAGACAGAAACATTGGACTTTACTGAGCAAGGCTGCCACATACACATAACTTCTAAAAATGTGCGCTTTCTTCAAGAAATCTTTAAAGACAAGATTTTTCAATCAGAGACTAGGATGAAGAAAAAAAATACATTGGTTTGTTATTGAATACTCTTTTGCATTTGGACTAGAGTCAAATTAAATTGACTGAAGATCATATGCACTTATCTTAAAGAACAGAACAGTCAGGACACTGCTGGTGATGATGATGATAGATTTGTACTTTTCTGGTGCTTTAGGTTAGTAGTTTACTTGTATGGAAAATATTTGTTATTGTATTATTTTCAGGCACAACAAGTAGAAAAATGAAAGCCTTCACTTAACCGTAACCATAACCCAACCCTTTAATATCAATTACATTAGTTGCAAAACTACTGTACATAACTAGAAGAGCACATACTGGAGTTCCTATGGTGAAAGCTGAGACACAGTATGGTCACGCAAAATGGACAAATCCTCTACTCATACCTCTGTTTTCAATTAAATATGCAGTATCTTACATGGTTTGAACAATTTCCCCTCGGGGATCAATAAAGTTTCTATTTATCTATCTATCTATCTATCTATACTGAATGTACTCAGGTAATAAGGTGGTATGTGTTGCCAAACAAGCATCATTGTTAAGTGCTCAGTTTCGCCAGACCCTATCTAAAATCCCATCATAACTTCATACTGTATGAGACATTACCTTGTTTTGCATCAGATTAATCTAGTATTGATTCTTGTCTACAGGAGCAACTCAGTGGGAGTTTTGATGGCCTTTTGAGAAGGCTAATGGCAACAGAATGAAAAAACACAGTCTCTCATCATATTTAGGTGGCATAATTATGCTATATTTGTCACCTTGCAGCGCTATGAGGGGTGAATGCTTGGGTGTGTGTTTCGAGCCTGAGGCCACAATCTCATTTTTCATGCACCCGTTTTGTCGATTCCCATGGGCATGGATCCAAAGCCTTACTTCAGATGACATTTGGAAAGCACAGTCTCAACATTGATCTCGGAATTGATACGGGTGACATTTGCTCATACTCAGTTCGATTTGGTTGCAAGTTGTCCAAACACGAATACTGATGTGAGGTCATAGCCTATGTGTAGCCTGTGAAATATTGTACGTGCAAACTCTAAATGAAAACCTGACGAATAACAATATTTAAGGAAAAAAATTGCACTGGCTTTCTCAATTTTGCTGCAGTCAAGCTGCGATAAAATACATTGACAGTGAGCGACATCTGGTGGTGAGAACTGTAAATTCCTTGTGCCACTTGTGGCACATTAATGACAACTTCAGTGCCCTTTTTTGGGTATTGAAACATTTCCAACGTTTATACAAACATGGTAAATATATTACTGCACTAAATGACAGATTGAGTGCAGTAATATCTAGAATTTAGATTTCTAAATTCCTCTGAATGAAAAATAAAACATGTTCATACGTAATAGGCACATATTTGTTTTATATTTGTGACAATGCTGTCAGTTAAGCTACAAAACGTTTGAGCCTACACTGAACGATGACTGTTGTGCAGCCATTGCCTCCAGGGAGCGCCACTAAACAAGGATTTGGTCAGTGTCCACCTTAGAGAGGCGGTGTGACGTCACTCGAGAGTCCTACCTTTCGTTACCTATCAGAACCTCCTCCCCGGTAACTGACGACGTACAACTTTTGACAGCTCAGCTTATTCCACACCGACTCGGAGAGCTCATGACCAGCATTTTAATTCTGCGCTCGGATTTAATTACCCCATGTTTTTAATGGTATCTGCGTCTCGTGTGACCATGAGGAAGTTTAGGAGTTGATAGTGTTGGTCACTTTACGCCAGTGGGGACTTTGTTGTTGTTGGTTTGTTTGGGTTTTTTGGTCGGAACTCGCTAAAAGGATATAAATATGTCGAGGGACCCGGAGGAGGTGAACAAACTCACTGAGAGTACATACAAGGTAAGTGCTGGTGTGATAGAGTAGGCTACTATGTGTAGGCTACGGGACAGGACAGGTGCACGACATAAAATGAATAGCTAGGACTATTAGACTGTAACACCATCCATGATGAATGAGTTATTGTGGACTGTTGGTCTTCCACTGTAGATTCATTTTAGTGTCCTAAAATTTAATCATAAAGGAAACCATCATTTGTTGTCGTTTAGGAGCTTGGTTCGCCCTAATAGCTTCACCACCTAGCCTACTGTAACTGAGGTGAGCCTCAAGAGGTCAGGCAGTTGTCTTAGATCTAAGGTTATATTTGCGATACGTCGTCATGTGTTTCCAGAAATATATATCCAGTAGTTTCTCACTGTTAGGCTATTGTGTGCGATGTGTTATTTAATTTTAAAGTAATAAGTAATTAAGAAATATTGTCCTCTAACTTTTCGCACCGTGACAAGGCCTGAACATTGTTGCATGCGAGGGGGCAGCAAACACTTAAAATATTGCTTTTTCATTAGCAAATAAGCGTTTGTTGTTTATCGTGAAATATAATCTAGACTTGCATTTACTCTTGGGATTCTGACAGCCTCAACAATACCTTGGTGTGATGAAACACAAGAAAAAGATTCAGAGCTTAATAATTCAACTAGATGCGTGAGTGTGTTCTGTGGTAAGATTATACACCAAGCCTCCGCATAGCATCACCATTGATGCAGGTCGATGGTCAACCACGCCTAAACAGCCCCCTCGCCACCCCCATGCAAAACAACAATGTAGAAGAAGTCAGTGACTATAAAATGAAAATGAAAAGTTCTCTCTTTGTTATGAATACATAAATCAGAATAGTAAAACACCTTGGCAATTTACATAAACCTCTTCAGTGACAGGAAGTATGGTGACAATGATTCACATTACAAGGAGGGTGGGGCTCTCAAACCTTCGGAGCAAAAACCCCCAAATAGAACTTCATCTAAAAACATTAAGTGTAAAATATAACAACTATGAACATCAAAAGATGTGTGACCCCGGGGGTCCAACCCCTATTTGGGAACCACTGCTCTACTGTAGGCCACAAGCTAAGCTCTGGTAATGATTACTCAGTGACTGCTAGTGCTAACAACATGTGTTGACTTAGCTGTTTCCAAAGCCTTCCAGCTACATAATGTTCACTAACAGGCTAAACGTCTGAAAGAAGGCTGTCAGTCATTTGGTTAAGACATTTGATTTTGACGCTTTAACTACATGTAGTTTCTCAGTACTTGTGATACCTGAAAATATAAATGATACTATCAACAGCCTGATTATTTCCTCATGTGTCTCCTATTTCACAGAATGTAATGGAACAGTTCAACCCTGGCCTGAGGAATCTGGTTAACTTGGGAAAGAACTATGAGAAATCAGTAGCTGGTGAGCCTTCTAACAAATCGTATATTAAAGGGAAAGTTCTCGATTTGTGTCTAAACTTATCTACCCTTGTGGTTGAAACCAGTGTTACAAAAAACATTGTTTGGGTTTGAAACTCATGCCAACAGTGCATGCCCCTCTCGCACCTGAGTGCCGTGTGGCTTGAACACTTCTCTACTCCTCCCCCTATAGCATAACACATACAAATACATCTTTAAAGCATGCTTTTGTCTTTGAAACAATACAATTTCAAGAATATTTTGCAGACAAATGCCCTTTCGAAATGTAGAAAAACCACTGCTTATGTTATCTATTAGGCCTATACTGAACCTTAGTTTTTTATATATATTTATTTATTTATTTTGGTTTCCTCATTACAGTGCAGTCCAACAAAGAAAAACAATACAAAACAATAATGATTAGGCTAAAACAAAACATTTATTTTCCACACTGTACCAAACTCTTCTGGTTTAGAACAACTACTTTGACAAACATGAAACTCCTTCTTTTTTTTTCCCCCAGCAATGACACTGGCTGGAAAGATGTATTTTGATGCCGTGTCTAAGATTGGAGAGAATGCTGCAGTTTCTCCTGTCTCCAGAGAATTAGGTAAGTTTCATATTTCTGTGCCCTGCCTCTGCTGAATAAGTATTTCTTCAGGATAATCCACCTACATATGTCAGCCACATCACTGCGTGTGGAGTTAAACTATTTCTTAGAAGTTAGCAATTACATAAATGCTGACTGTTTGATGGTAAATAACGCCTGGATAGGGAGTTATGACACTAATTGAGACACACAGTGGCTGTACACAATTTGTAAAGTTCCCTGTTTTGTTACCATTTCCTGGGGTTCCAGTTGAGTGAGTTAATTTGCAGTTGAGAAATGTCTGATATCCAAACTCGCTCTGTGTCATTGGTGACACACTTTCATTTAACCACCATGTTTCTCCGCTCCCCTGTTGATTTACACAGAAAACTAGTCATTAAATTCAGCCAGGTTGTTGTAATGAGAGTCCCCTGTCATTTGACATAATGTGTAAGCAGTTTACATTGCGCACTTGTTGAGGTTAGTTTAGGGTACGACTGTGCATGGAATAAGATATGTTTTAGGATACACAGATATCCATCTGCAAAGATAGTTCTTTGCATAATAAGGGTGTGTAATGTTTTGCCAAAGTAAACACACGGTGTGCCAACACTGTAGCTGCTCTGTGGTGTTATAGACCCGAGACGTTTGGCTTTGTTGTTATATTGTTGTTATATACTTTATTGTTGTTAAGTTATGTGTTCAATACATTCACTGCTCGAGTAAGAATCATGTAGGGACATACATGGCCTAGTTTTATTAATATGGTGCGGACAGGAAATGTGTGTTCTGACAAGTCGAAGCTAAGTTGAGCTCATCAGCTCATCATCAGAGTGCGGTCAACTTTACTTTTGGACACTCCACTAATCCTTTTCAATGTGTGTGTCATGACAGTAACAGTCTGAGTCCTGTTAAGCGACTCTACAGTACATACTTATTGAAGAAAAACTAAACAGAGCAAACAGAATAGACTAACCTAATGAGCCCAACCTGTGAGTCCCCCGAACGTCCCCCTTACACAGCATCGCCTCAGGCAGGCATTACAAATTGTGACGTGACCCCGCGACACTTTGAGTCCGTTCGTTAGCAGTCACAACTGATCATAGCAATCAAACGCTTGGAATGATCATTGAAGTTGCTGTACTGTATATCTCCTGATTCAGCAGAACATACAAGGCGCTGTACGCTGAGAAGCCATCTGCAGTTTGTGGTGTAGTCTACCTGTGGACTCGCTGAAGCTGTCCTGTTAGTAACCTGAGCTTCAGTGAGACAGCGCCAACCGGATACTCAATACTCTTGAGAGACACTGGAGTTTTTGGTGCACCTCCTTCCTCCCCCCCCCCCAAGTTCAAATGTCACTGATCCTTCCATTCGAGCACCTAGTCCATCCCAGGGAATATAGCAATCTACCAATTTTGAACCTCCTCCTTATCTTCCTGTTGGTTGTGGTGTAACCAAGGAATCGGGCTGCCGAAACTGACACGTTATTCATTTTTAGGCTAAATGCCTGGCGTTTGCTAGTTAGAATGGCTTGCATGGCTTGCTGAGAGCTGTGCTGATGTGGCAGAGAGAGGAGACACCAACCCCATGACCCAGGGACCTCATTTAAGCTCTGTTTAAGCTCAGTGGTTGGGGGGGGGGGCTCAGCAGCTGTTTCATAGAAACACACAAACACACGCACGCTATACTTCCGTTCCATTAACCCAACATCCATCCCACATAATCCACGCGTGTGTTTGTGAGTGTCAGGTGGCTGCTGCTGATGCCAGGGTTGTCATGCACACTGCCCACATTCAAAAACAGCGGAGGAACAGTGAACCACTTTGCTTGCCAGCGAATGCATCCAGAAGGCATCTCGGCGCACACTTCTTTGTTTTAATCGCGACTAATTTGCTTCAGAATGGATTTCATACCAATCAAGCCTTGGTCGCAGGATGTCTTTTCTCATTGGCAGATTAATGTGTAATACAGTGAGATGTGTGGGTAGCACATTCACTGGAGCGGGAGGCCTCATTAAGTTAATAAATCCATTAATTAATTACCGTCAGACTGAATGCGGACAGACTAGAGCTGCATAAGTGAAAATGATCAGGCTAAAGCAGCTTTAATCAACAGAGGCCAGATGATTTTCTGTTTTCGACAATGATGCCGTCATACACTATACTGTGTACATGTATCTTGTTCATCCCCAAAGGCCATGCAAAGCAGTTTGTAAAGCAATGTGGGATTCTTTGCCACAGTAATCAAAGTACTCCTCTATACCATATCATATATGTTTCATGCTTTAAATAAATTTTATTTATTTTTATCTCAACTCTATTGGCTATTGCAGGTCCTAAAAAAATAAATAAAAATAAATAAATAAATAAATAAAAACCCACATTTTTAAAACATACCTTGATTCTTCATTTCAACAGGCAAGACATTGATGCTCCCTCACCGCTAGGTGTCTATCACAAAAATTTTAACATGTTGGAGCACAAAGTACCAGGGTTCCTATTTGACTGTTTTTCAGTGCTGTGTAGTTACTGTATGTGAGAACAGAACATGCAAAAGTAGACACTTCCCTCCCTGGGCAGATATAGTTCCTCCATGTCAGAATATCAGTGTACTGATTTAACAAAAGTACTGAATGATTTACCGTCTCATATCTTGTTTGCCTTCATTTCTGGCAAGCTGTGAATCTGCACACAAGAAAACACAGCATAGTGACATTAAAATAACAGAATAAGAAAGAAAGGGAGACTACAACATAACTATCTTTAAAACTATAAATTGTCTTTTCGACCTGCTAGAACTGCTGTTAGAAAACTTGAATCGGTGCTGAATTATTTAGATTTTAAATGTGTTTTAAAACGATGATGATTTGGGTTGTGGATGGAATAACACCATATGTCATTGGGGCTGATAAAAACAAAGCGGTGCGAAGCAGAAATCAAACTAAACCGATGTTTTCATTGAGGAAATGGTCCCTTTATCAACCTCTGAGTGAAGTTTCTGTTTGACCATTAGTGCTGAAGTACCAGTCATTACCCTCTGTGTTTAGGCAACACAGTGACCCCTCAAACAATACTAAAGTGACTGTTAAACAACCAATGTCCCAAAGTTCAGTGCCTCAATACCCACAACGTCTAGGCAAAACACGGCAAGACATTGCATGTTTTCCCAGTTGACCTCGGTTGGTTCCATTAGCCAATAAAGGGGGTGTTTTTCCAGTGTTTACCAAATGATAGCACACTTTTAACATATTCCATAGTGTAGTTGCCAGGCAACCTTATCTCTCAAACAGAACAACAATAAACAAATATATGTGAGCTCTGAGAGAAAGGCACCATTGATTCCTGGTGCAGGTAACCAAGGTCTATTTTAATAACAAGAATGTTTAGTAGAAAGACATTTGCATTGATTTCAATATCATAAACCCTAATGCCCTACCAATTGAAAAATACATACTGTCATTTGCATGAAATAGTTGCAGACTAGCAGTTGTTAACTCTTATCTTGTCTGCTTATTCAATTAGATGAAGGTTACTTATTATTCCAGTGTGCTGGTGGTGCTCACTCTTGTCAGAATGTACAGTATGTCCACACCTTGATTAGAGCTCCCCTCCTTTTATACTCATCTTTCTCTTATTTACCATGTCTTTGCTCTCCCAACGGCATAAGAACACCCCCTGTCTCTCCTTGTAATATTTACACTTAATATCCACCGCTGTTCTCTCTGCTCTCTCTCCCACTGCCCTGCCCTGTCTCCCTGTCCTGACAAAGGGCACATTTACCAGGATGTTCTGGTGGCCTTTATATCAGGCTGCTTGTTTGAACTGTGATGAGTGAGGTGGCAGGTCTGGCCACTGTGATGAGTGAGGCGGCAGGTCTGGTCACGGGGGCGAGGCAGAAAGGGGTGGAGGGGTGGGGGTAATGTTTACATGCTGACTTTACACCGGCTCACACTTGCAATACGAACACATCTAGCATTAGTGACTGCTGTTGTTCATATAGAAGACTTAGCTAATAATTGATGACTCTGATGTATGGCCCTTCAGATACTATCAACAACTGTACTTTGTAAATTGTAAATCACTTTGTAAAAAAGTGTCATACTGACCAGTACACTTTGTAGACATAACTTTTTATTATCTTTCACATTTGTTTGTTTTCCGTCTCTTGTTTGGCGCCGTGTCTCATTTGTTGTCTTTTTGTCCTTGACAAATAATATCTCTATTACTTTGTTGTAGCTGAATTCTTATAACAGGAAGACATGCATTTTTCTTAGGGGTGGAGCCCCAATCCCATTTAGTGGGTGACAGAGTGTGGTGCCAAATCACATTGATACTGTAGCTGCATTTAGCGTTAGTCTGAACAACTTTTGTCTAGTTTATATATTTTATCACTCTCTTTTCATTTACTCTGTAAGGCCAAGATATAAGAATGGCACACACATGCACACACAATTGTGCAAACACGCATTGTTTCTCCAAAGTCTATCAGTCATCTGGCGGGTGTTAAGATTGTGCATGTCATGGCAACACGCTAGCCAAACACACATAGCAGCTATTTCAGCTTGTGAACAACAACGTCAAGGCCTTAAAATATGTCTCAAACAAATTTGTTATAAACAGCCTATAAACCTAATAGAGAGCTGTACAACCATTAAAGCATGTAGCCATTGCTCTTTGACTGGCAGTGCATTAATTACACATTAATATATGGGAATTGTTTCCCGCAACTGTAAAATAACGTTATCTTTATTAGCTTCACAGTTTGTGATAACCAGTCACAAACTGTGAGCATGCCACGTAGGAGGGCTGCTTTTAGACAATTAAATTATGATTATGGAGGCATTATATAATCCCCATTTTATTAGCTTTGTGTGTACCATGCTGAGATGGAGGGCTATATTTCGGGGCTCCCTGCCATTTGAGCTCATCTTGATTAGGCCAGCAATAGGTGGTCCCGTTTGTCTGACAAAGCACATCCAGCGGTTGCCTTTCATTTCACAAAGGAATAACGCTTAACTGTTCGCATAAATTGTGTGACTTTGCAAAGGTGATAATCCAGTAATATTTTGACATGATTTGTCTCATGTTTGATGATGTGGCTGTTTCAAATCTAATCTAAAGAACAATTTAGTCATGAAGATATTATGTAATTTATGTTTATAGTTGTAATCAATGACGTAAGGGAATACTGCTGATATTTTTCTGTATCTTTCTGTTTATAACCATTTTTAGCAAAACAGAAACTATACATTAGGAATACTGCTGGATTATTTTTACTCTTAAATAATCTCTCCTTCCTCTCCCCCGAAGGTGTAGTGCTGATGGAAATCTCTGAAGTACACAGAAAGGTTAACCTTGAGCTAGAGGAAAATGTGAGTATTGCGTGTGTACATAAGCCACCTATTTGCTACTTCTCACCATCTCACCATGTCTGGGGACATTCTGTTTCAAATTTGGCTTAAACGGGGCTATGAAAATGGGTGCTGTTTTGGTTGGTTTCGCTGCCTTTCCCGACAGAACCCGCCGTAGTGGGGCTCATCCATCCAGTCAACTACAACCAGTCTATACTATTTTAATGTCCGAAGTGGACCACAAAACTAACAACCACTAGCAGCCACATGCAAGCAAACGCTATAGATTTATTATAATAATAACGTAAATACATTCTACTTGTTTAGTAGCTTCAAATTGATATTATAACATTTGATTATGTTCTATTAGAAGTGTGTTTGATGCACAAAATTGATTCAATCAAACCCTTGGCCATGACGCGTCCTCCTCCTACCCTTTCTGTCTCCTACATCTCTTTCCCGCCCTTCATCAGCTACTATAACCAGAGACAGGCGTACAACAAGGAGGCTTGATGAGTAAAGAAAAACAACAGCATGCTCGGGGAATCAGTGCACCTGCTGGTCTTTTTTTTTTTTCTTTTTCTTTTTTTTAATACAGGGACAGGGACAGGCCTCAACACGTCTTGGAAAAACACCTGCCAGATTTGCTACATGTGATGCGTTCACACAGTAATAAGCTACTGTAGAGTTTGTGCTGATGGCAGCATGGTAGCAATGCAGTGCAAGTGAAGGTTATACTTTTCAGTTTAGTTTTTATTAAACTTAAGAAAACTTAAGTTAGGAGTCGTTAGGAATGTATAGGTGTGTCTGTGTGTACTGTAGGCCTATGTTGTTTTATCATCATTTCATCATTCTTTTGAAAATATATAAAAATAATTCAATTAAGGTATAAAATAATAATCCGCCAATGCCTATTTTCGCCAATACTATTATATACACATGTGGCTCTGCACCGGCTCATTGGGGCGTCGCCCCTGAAAACAATCTTGGCCACTGATTCAGTGTGCCATGGTAACGGTATAGCAAAACCTCTAACATTGGGCAAATGTATATTGTCACACGGCCTAACCCTATTCAAAATGTATCACCTATTCGAGGAGTTACACCTTTGTACAGTAAAGTGGAAAGACTTTCCTTGAGTCAATGTTGCTCACAGCAGTTTAGGGTGGATTGACTGGGAAATGGTCTCATCAGCCTCTGACTCATAACAACAATTCACCTGAGAAAAAGGCTGAAAGAAAACCCTTCTGACTGCAGAACATGTGCACATCCTTTGTACATGTGCACAGTAGATAACTATAATGGCTCTACACTACACCCATGTGTTTCCTTGCTCATAAAGGTTGTCGAGTAACGAGACACATGAGCTCACATAATATTGCCCAACCATGTCTTGATAAAGTGGCCAAACAGAACACCTGTAGTGTGGAGGGGCAGGTCAGACCTTTAAACACCTGCATAAACCAAGCTAGTATCTAAAAGAGTGTGACCTGTAAATAAATTATAGATAGATTATAAAAGAACTGTCATCAATATCGATGAATGGCTGTCGGCCGCTGCACACTTTGTTGTTATGTTATGCCAGTGCTTCGGCTGCCTTCTTAAAGCACACTTTATTACCTTATAAGTCTAGGTTTAGAAGGTCAGTGGATATATATGTGCCTATCGTGTCCCCTTGGTGGTCAGTTTGAATGTTCTTGCATATGGTGTGTCTGTATAATGTATATTTATATATCTACAATCTACTGTATGTATAACTGATTTACATGTCATACTCGTTAAGAAACTATCCTGGTTTATACAGGTGTTTACAAGTGCTGGTCTATAGATCCCATACACAAGGTTTCATGCAGATCCATTATTTGCATTTTATAAGCATAATTATAAGCATTTTAGGTGTTTTTTCCCCAAAACCAAAGTAATGAAACATTCAAACATAGGATCAGTTGGAGTGGAACTGTACAATAAGCGGGTTCATGACCCAGGTGGGTGGTGCACCTCATCAAGACTGTGTTGATTTGAGAGCTCCCACGCCCTCACACTAATAAAAAGCTGAAAATAGAGGAGAGAAAGCGAGCAAAGTCCGTGGGCATCACTCTGCCTCATTTGTGACTAATTCCCAAGCCCAACCTTCAACTGGCAGGGGTCTCTCCTATCCTTTGCTAATGTATGTGTGCGTTAGCAGCACCCCCCCCCCACACACACACACACACGCACACGCTCACACGCACACGCCGAATAATTCCTATCA
The DNA here is from genome assembly GCA_025447815.1 of Percopsis transmontana. NCBI lineage: Eukaryota > Metazoa > Chordata > Actinopteri > Percopsiformes > Percopsidae > Percopsis > Percopsis transmontana. The sequence continues at coordinate 13,593 of JAOEHI010006834.1, read as the reverse complement.
ATTTGTCCCTCTGAGGCCTATTTTCACAGCTTACACTGTAACGCGCCTACTCCCCACAGAGTCCCATTGATAATCACCTGTCTCTCTTCTCGCCTGTCTCTCTCCTCTCCTGGCTTGAAGTTTAAGCGGTTCCACAGGGAGATAATCAACGAGCTAGAGAGAAAGACTGATATGGATGTAAAATACATGACAGTAAGTACTCTTTCTGTGTGTGTCTGTGTGCATGAGTCATTCAATGGTTACAGTACATTTAACCCCACGATCTCTTCATTGTTCTTCGTCGCATGTTCTCTTTGGTTGAGAACAGATTTGCTGTGGCTTTGGGCTTATTGTGTAAGGAGAGACTCTCTAACTTGAATAACTAATGTTGATTGACATGAGACTATTGTCCATAGCTAAACGTATGAATTGTATTTGTACGTTTTCTGCCTATGCAGTGCTGTGCAGTAATTCACTACTATAACAGTTGGCCATTATGACTGTTGCCATGGCACTAAGTGTATAATTGGAGAGGATGGTGGGAAATAGTGGAAATTACTGTTTTAAATTAAGTGCCTTGAGGTTAGAATATACAGTTATAAATGATTTGCCGGTGGTTTTATGTAAACTGTGTGTATTGAGTGGGTTTCATTACCTTGGTAGTGGACAAATACTGTTTATAGCGGTATACAGTACTGTATGTACCACCAATCAAATGTCACTCAGAGTGAAATAATTGTGAAACAATAATACACACATAAAAGAATAGGTAACAAATAAGTAATGTCATCAACAATGTGAAAATACATAAATAATAAGTAATAAAAAGTACCAAACAGAAACAAGGCAGCCAGCTCGAGCTAAAGACCCAACACTACCAAGCTAAACTAAGGTGTGTGTGTCTTCCCACAGGCCACGTATAAGAGGTATCAGATGGAGCACAAGATGAAGCAGGACACACTGGAGAAGTCCCAGGCTGACCTGAAGAAGCTCCGCAGGAAAAGCCAGGGAAAGAACGCCAACAAGTATGAGAGCAAGGAGATCGAGGTGCCCGGACACACACACACACACATACATACATACATACATACATACATACATACATACATACAACCTTACAATACACAGTACATATACACACACAACAACACAAACATATACATAACAACCATACACACGTGCAACACAAATGCATAATACACACAGACGGACACATAATACCCACATGAAAACAAAAGAACATTAACACCAGAGACAATGGCTCATGCAGGTTTACATGCCGTTTGTTGTTGCTTGGTACTATTCGCGCCAGGAATACGCCTGCGTGTAAACCCCACCTCCCCTGGCATAACAGACACACACATTTACCAAACCTGCAAAAAACAACAAGCACAGAAGAGGCAAATGTTTCACCAAACTTGTTAGATGCAAAGTACTTTCAGAATTTGCCTCCCCCGCTTTAAAGAAACTGCCAGCGATTACTGACCATCGAATGTGTCTTGGCAGTTTGAACCTCCTTTCTCCATGAACCAATCATGTGTGAAGCCAGCTAGCTAGCAACGCTAGCCAAAACCAAGAGCTGACACATGGTGACTGGCTGTGACATGTTTTGGGCCTGTTGTTACTTAACATGCACGTCCACACATACACTCTCTCTCACACACACACACACACACACACACACACACACACACACACACACACACACACACATATATATACACTACACACTCATAATTCAAATATGCGGATTTACCGGTAGATCCAGTCATTGCAACACAAAGAAAATTTGTTCCTAAAATTGCCCCCAAGTCTTCTCATGTGCGTGTCAGAGGTCAAGTCTGTTATTACTGCACAGTGGCGTTCCGCCCATATGGTGTCATTAAACAAATTAATTTTGAATCCTTTACCTGGAGTGTACTGTACTGTAATGTTTATATAAGCGGAGGCCAGAGGGATGGGGGCTGTGCTTCCGCCTCCCCTGCATTTCACTTACATGGTATGGACATTTGGAGGTATGAATAGTAAACACGTAAATGTCTCTATCGTGTGTCAAAGAAGCAGTGATTTAGAGCATTTGGCTCCTAAGATACTGAAAAAAAACTGACCCCAGTCTCCCCCAACTTTTCCCCTGTGTCTTTATACGTACCTTACCTTCCTGTCTTGTATTGACAATCTTCCTGTCTTCCTCCCCCACTTTTTAAATCCTTCTGTTTCTCCATCACTTTCTCACCAGCATTCTTACACTGTCATGCTCATTTATCTGCCATAAGCCCAGCTTGTGTTCGAGAGACAGCTACACACGGGGTATCAGACAGACAGCGTAAGATTCAGAAATTCATCACACTGAAGACACTTCAAAGGCGGGAAGTTCTGGCAGAAAAAAAACAGTTAATGGAGGGAAAAAACTATAGTCAAAGAGTTGAAGGAGGACCTGGCTTCCCACATGTGAATGTAAACATATTTGCTATACTATGCACAATACACAGGTATAATTCATTGTAATTTCCCTTGCTGCTTCATGTCAGGCTGGTCCTGGTATGTTATTTAATGATGTTGTGGGACTTATTTAGCATCAATACGATGGTACATCTCCATTGCCGTCACTAATTATAAGTCTCAATCTATAACTGTGGGGCTAAACATAGGTTTTCCATAGCAATAGGCTGTCTAAGGTGTGGACAGATGTAAAACGATAAAGAGCCAGTGTGTGCGTGTGTGTGTGTGTGAGAGTAACTGGCATTTTATACTCATGTTTTCTCACCCACCTGTTTGTAGGAATCAACCCTCCCACTACGTCAGGTCTAGAAAGTCTCATTCACCTTATCTTTCAGACCTCTGCAAATGAAACCTTGTCCTGAGTTTCATAGATACACAATTAGTCCTGCGTAGCCATGCCACACATGGTATCTGTGTGACTACAGTGTTGAGTTCTTTATGGGTGGGTGGGGGACTGTCACAGGGGGGCCTATACACAACTATGATGAAGGGAGGGGGGGTGGGGGGTAGGGGCAGGGATATTCAACAAAAGCTTTTATTAAAATTACTCCTTTTAATTAACTGTGAGTACTGGCAGACTGAAAAAGAAGAAGAGGCTTGTGCAGGGCCTATTTTTTATATATTTTTTCACCAGGGCTTCTGTGTTTATATAGGCATGTGTCGATGTGTATGCGTTTGTGTGTGTTAGGGCTGATAATGGACAATATGTGAACATGTTGTGACGTATTTAAAACCACCCTGGATAGAAGAGTTAATTTTGACAGACAAACCAGTAGACAGACAGACAGACAGACAAACAGCCTTTGGATCTGAGTGTACATAAACTGAATCATACAGGACGAGCTATTGCTTTGCGAAAAAGGCACCAACTATTCAGTTTGATTTATAGTATTTCAAACAAACTTCCTCCACACACTCCACTATTTCTTACTTTAATCCCAGGGTTAGGGTTAGGTTACAGTATCCAGTACTGGGAGCGGACGATTACTTAACAGGGCGTGGCACCTTTTGACAGTAACAACCAGTATAGGAGTGCCAAGGGTGGATTTTTACAACTGAGAACAATGATATTGACGTTGAGAGAGCAGCCTCACGTTTGGGCTGTTTATAGTCCACCTTTGACAGAAGGTTGACATCACCAAAAGGACCTGAAATAGTATATTGTATGTCAGCCTCTGTTGATAATGGCAGGTACTGCATTTTAATCTCATTGTCTCTAAAACTATTTATCGCAATAAATTTCCTACCTACCGTATCTGCTAGTTAAAGAATGATAAAATGACACAGACCACCGTGCAGAACACAATACTGAACATTAACCAATCCTGGGTACGAAAGGTCTAGTAGTCTGGTTATTCGACTCTCAGTTGAACAGTTTGTGGTTTGAGGAAAAATTGTTAACAATGACAGCATTTCAAAAAGCCCCACACCCAACACACACACAGAGGCCCCCAACTCCTTTACAGAGTGCCACCCTGACCTTTATTGTCCCCAGCTGTCTCTATAGATAAGACAAATGCCCCCCCTCCATATTCCTCTGCCCATTCACTAAATATACTCTAAGACAATCCACTGTTGGGTACTGTAATCCAAATTCACCTGTGTGCCTTCTGCTGGAACGAGATTAGGACACCCAGTCAGCATCCCCAATGTCTATATACAGTACCACCAGCCATTGGCTTCATATGCAGCTCCGCAGTAAAAGGGAGCAGGCCATTGAAGAACATATGGCTAGGAAGATTAGGGAATGTGATTGGCTGGGTGAGATGGGGGTTTGTGATGGCTGTTTTGCTGTGAAAAGTCAGTCATATCACATAAGCTTTAGTGTGTGTGTGTGTGTGTGTGTATACATTGAACTGATAATGTTGTGTTCACTAGCATGTGTGTTTGACGTATCCATTGCTGTTTGGGTAACAACAGAAACAATGTGTGTGTGTGTGTGTGTGTGTGTGTGTGTGTGTGTGTGTGTGTGTGTGCGCGCACCCAGTGCATGGAGACGATGACCAGTCGTCAGATGGACATGCAGAAGTTCATCGCCGATGGCTGTAAAGAGGCTCTGCTGGAGGAGAAGAGAAGATTCTGTTTCCTGGTGGACAAACACTGCAACTTCTCCTTCCAGTTCGCTGCCTTCCATGAGACGGTACCTTGCCCACGCACAGCAGTTCTCAAGCCGTTTGACCTATAAAGAACAACAGAAAAGACATCCCCATTAGCAGCATTTACATTTGCATTTACAGCATTTAGCAGACGCTTTTTTTCAAAGCGACTTACAATTACATTGTTCTAATACATGGAGCAGATAGGGGTTAGGCATCTTGCTCAAGGATGCTTACAGCACCACTGAAATAATGTACCGTGAAACTGCAAATCAAAGTCCCAAACAGAAGCCGTCCCCTTTTACTAGCCGGGTGTGGCTACACGTTTTGACAAATAAACTGCCAATCTTACAGTGAAATAGTCCCAAAATGTGGTTATGAAACAAGGATCCTTCCATTCAGGCTATATGGGGGTGTTGGTGCGGGATAATAAAGTGTTGCACACTTTTCAGTGTTTACACATTACCATAAGCGAGCTTCTCTTTTTCCAGGCCAGAGACATGCTGACGGTGAAGCTGCCCACCTGGCAGGACCAGTGCAACGACGCCACCAACATGCCGGAGGGGGTCATGTCCATGATCGAGGGCCTGCGCACGCGAGCCCCCGTCACACCGCTGCCCTCGCCAGCAACCTCTCGACACAGCATGGTACGCTGGGAGAGTGTCAGGGTGCCAATGAGGAATGCACTATTTGGGTTAATGGTTTGGTTTTGACATACGGGAGTGCCAAGTTTGCATCTCCTCCTTTCTGTAATGTAATGCTCTGTAATGTCAACAAAAACCTCCCACTGTCCTGAATGAAGGATCCCTCCTTTTTGAGCCCTTTCTCAAGGTTTCCAACATTTTTCCTAACTGTTTTCTTGGGAAGTTTTTCCCCTTTTCCATTAAAGGTACACTCCGTGATTTGTTTTTGCAAGCTGGTTTAAACCAGCGTTACAAGAAGGATGTTTTGGTTTAAAACTCAGCGCATGCCCCTCCCACACATGAGTGCTGAGTAGCTCGCATGGCTCTCTACTCCTCCCTCTACAGCCTGTGTGTGTTTCATAACATAAACAGTGAACTGGGGTTGCAATCTGGGGTTTTGGGAGCACAATGGAGGAGTGTACCTTTACAATACAGTATACAAAACGTATTTTCAATTTGAGAAAGTTACAATTGATCATTTTTTTCAACATTTCTGTTGTGACAGCAAATGCACCCTGACATCCCTAAGTAACTGACTGATGCTCACAGCCCCTGTGTGTGTGTGTGTGTGTGTGTGTGTGTGTGTGTGTGTGTGTGTGCGGCCCTGTGCACAGTCTCTCATCCGACGGGAGTCTACAGACCCTCCCCCTGCACCTCCTCTGAAGGCTCATACCAGCCCTCTGGCTACCATGTTCACACCGGCCAACCCCTCAGGTAAGCACCCGGCTATTGCAAACACAGGCATTGTGGCGTTGATAGCGTATCTATCATTAACCCCCCACCACACTACCATCAGACTACGGGGGCAGCGAGGAGAACAGCCTCCCCAGGTCTGTGTCCGTGTCCACGGGCCTCAATAACATCGTGACGAGGCCCCGTGTGCGCACCATCTTCCCTCACACCGCCGAGAACAACACACTGCTCAGCTTCGACGAGGGCGACATCATCGCTCTGCTCATCCCCGACGAGAGAGACGGCTGGATGTACGGAGAGCTGGAGAAGAACAGGAAGTGAGTCTGTTACATCCAGTTAGGAGTTTCTGGGAAAGGGAGTGGGCGTGGATGCGTTTACATACGCAAACACGGGCCGACACTCAAGTTTGATTGACATGATAAACGACAAAGACTTTGTTGTTATACAGAGTCAGCCATGCTGACTTATCCAAAACCCTCTTCATTTCTAAAAGGTGCGATGGTCCAAATAGTGACAGTGGGAATATATTGTTTCAAACATGGCGTAGTCCATGATTATATGTACATTTCTGAGTAGGTTGCATGACACAACTTCTGTAAATATATTTATGTATTAAAATCGGCAGCAGCAGCCCCACCATTATTGGACTGTAGGCTATTGCGTATATTTTCATGTAGCCTATGACTAAGCATTGCTGTCTCCCACAGACACACCAACTCCCCAGCTCTCAGATGTCAGACTTAAATTATGTTCTTTTTATTTTATTAGATGAAACAAAACTCTTAGCACTATTTTAGTCATCATTCATAATCTCTTTTACTTGCTACAGTCAATAAACAAGTTGGGAAAAAATATAGAACAGCACGTTTTAGTTTATACAGCCCCAGATACAGTATACTGTACAGTACCACACACATACAGGTTGGGATGTACTGTACTGTATGTACACACACACACATCAAGTCTCCAGCCCGGTTGATGTCCCACACATACACACATACACACATGCACACAAACAGGCAATAAAATCAAAGTGAACTGTAGCCAGAGGGAGGAGACATAGATAGGTTCCGAATGCCATCTGCTGTCTCCCACAGACACACCAACTCCCCAGCTCTCAGATGTCAGACTTAAAACAACAATTTGATCCAAGGCCCTGGAAAGTGGATATATACAGAATATAAATATATATTTTAGAATCATCCTCTGGGCGCTGGTCTTTATCACTATCCGGGGGATTTACTCAGTGAAAATATGTGGGGGAAATTATCAAACATGAAAGGTGAACTATTCCTTAGTGGCGGCAGGAAGAGTAGTTCATGTTAAATATGAGGCAGGAACCAAATGAAACTTACCGCCACAGAGCTGTGGGTGGTCTGGGCTTAAATACCTGAAAGCTCGGAAAGAGTCTACCATCTTGTTTATTAGAACCCCCCCCCCCAGACAGATCAAATCCAACAGGAAATACTGCTTTGATGCATTCAGGCGTCCTGCAGTGATGCACGGGGATCTCTCCCTGTCTCTGCCTGCTGTGACAGAGTATCCTAGCAACTCATATAGCATCTCCTGAAATGAATAGAAAGATTCATTTCAGAGCAGACAACTATACAGCCTTACCTTACCTTACCTGTATATTGATTTTTGTGTTACAGGTTAAGTAAACCACTTAACAGTAGCATGTTGTACTGAAGTATACATTTGTGGTTGAGTTCATAGAAAGCTATGCTCAGGAATAAACCCTGAGGACAAATATTAACATTTATCCAGATACACTGTTGTGATAGCAGCTGATTCAACACTCGACAACATTGGTCTTTACATTGAACTGAAACTGCTGCCAAACTCAAAGACTTAGTGTCATAACGTTGTAAAACCTAGTATAAACACTGATTTACTTTAATGAAAGGGATGGTTTTTTCAGGAGGCAATTTTTCCTTGACGAAAAAAGGTCAGTTGGTCCCCTGAGAATTTTTATTTATTGAGAAAAATGAGACCAAAAGCTCCATTCAAAAACAAAACAAAAGAAATCCCACACCAGTGAAAACACTACTGCTATACATGTGAGAGACATGGTGCTGCACCTAATCATTCCTATAATAGAATTTCTCTTTTATGTGAACACCTATCTTTTTTTGTAATAGCCCATGGAGGAAAATAATTAGTTTATTCCCAAGAGGAGGAAATGTGACAGGTTAAAAAAAAGATTAACTCAAAGCTCATATGAAACGGGAAAGTCAGACAGGAAGTTGTCTGATTGGTATTCCGTACCAATCCATTTCTCACAGATTAGCTTTGATTGATTCAATTTGCCCACACAGAGGTGTTTGGGGATCTGACTACACTCCATGCATTCATACGCTTTTTCCACCAGCTACTGCATATTATGTATTCATCCACACCTGATGTAGAATGGGCTTAAATACTGTAGCTCCTCCCTTGTGGGCTCCAGACTTCCATGATTTCTCTCTGTCCATAAACATCTGTCTATCTTTGTGGCATTTTCTTTTTTTTCCTATTTCTTACAGATGTTAGTGGATCAGGAATTAGTTTGGGGGCACGCAGAGGTCTGCATAGTAGGGTTGCATTCAGTATGACAATCTCTCTCTCTCTCTCTCTCTCTGTCTTTCAGGAGGGGCTGGTTCCCATCATCTTATTGCCGTACATTCTCTGAGCCACTTAACAGGTAAGAAGACTCCCCGTTTTGGCTAACTCACTAACACACACAGAGGTGGGGGTGTCATGTTGCAGGTGGCTGTATTGTTGGCAGTGTCTCCTCTGGTTGCCCCTGTTAGACTGATGGCCTTTCTAATCCTATTGGAGGAGTCTCCCCTTTGACCTTTGATTCCTATTGTGTTTGACATATTCTGCCTTCAACCAGCTTGACAAGATCACTTATTCAGCCATATATTTATTACTTTATTTCCATATAGCATATGCAATGATAACACTTTATTCTTTAGTTTACAGGACACTTCTAGACATTTGTCATGGGATGTATCATTCCTAAATAGCCACAGTATCAGCGTGTTTAGCATTCTGGCACTAGCTGCTAGCTGTGCTACCCTATCGCTGCCTACCCACTTTGGTTTGGTGCAGAGGCATATGCACACAAATTTTGTGCGAGTTCTTCGATTGGCTACTGCCTGGGACTCTGTGATAAAACTATACAGGCCACATGAAATTGACCCATCCAGTTCGACATTGTATTGGTAACATCATCTAATGACCTGAACCGCTGTCCAGTTCCGGGATCATGAAAAGAACGGACGCAAGCTAATGTTTTAGGCTCCTTGGTTCCTGTTTAAAAATTGAAATAAAAGTCAAATTCGTTTCAGAAGGTTTTCACACAAGCAAAGCAACACACCAGGAAATGGGATGCTGCTGTGCTTTGTTGTTGAGTTTGTAGATAATGAGAGAGATTTCATAGAGTTCTCCAGGCTTCTTCTTAGAGAGTAATCCCTGCTGGATTGGTTCATTAGCTCCTAATATGCTCTGCCTCCCATGGAGAGGCTGCCAGCTGCCAGCTACCAGTCACTGAGGCAGAAAGTTTGTACTTCTGGCATATATATATATATACACACACACACACACACACACACACACACACACACACACACACACACACACACACACAATCTGATTTCCACTCATAATTAAACTTTATTACTCTCTTAGGGGGTGGGGTTATTTTTTTTTATACCGTCAACTTGTTGGGAGTTTGTGTGGTCGAGAGTGCTTGTGGCGGGCACACACACACACACACACACACACATACACACATAATACCAAAAGATGAATAGGATTTGTGTCTCGTAATTAAATCTCTTAAAAGGGGTATGGAAGACTGTATACGTTTCTTACCTCGATAAAAATCCAAATACTGACACTCACCATCAACAGTAGCTTCTTTAGTGTGGACATTTTTTTCCACTATGTTGTCATTCAGTTCCTTTGCTTCACAATTCGAGCCTCAAAAAGATACCTGCAACTATAATAGGAAACCGTTTGAAACAGGAGTCTTATTCTTTTGATCATTACAGTGCTCTATTTACTGTACATTATATTAGGATCGCTTCCTACCGGCGGATGAATACGCTGCCTCGACGAGATCTACTTTCACTTTCTGAAATTAATGTAATGTAAACGGAACACACTAATGTTCAAACGAATATGACCACCCACACTTGTTTTTTTCCCACTATTGTTTAATGTTCTGCTTCGACCTGCTTCATATTTTAGTTATTAGTACAGTATGTATTTAAGACTCTGATTAGGGAAACACTGGAAGTGTGTGTCGCTATTAAAGTGTCAGTATATAGACATATATCAAGGTGAAGCACTGTGTACAGTCAGTGTTGTACAGTCAACTTCCATACCACTTCACCAAGGGAGCCCACTTTTAGTTTTCTGTCCTCTCACAACCTCGCTCCCTTTACCTCTGGTAACGCTCCACCTGTCCTACTTCCTCCCAGCGTGGCCAGCGGGTCTGCCTACCGCAGCAGGAGTGTGGTCAACCTGCACCACCAGGACACGGAGACAGACGAGGCCACCATGGTCCTGCCAGCAGCGGACTACAGCGACGGCGGCGGGAGGCGCACCACCAGCACTTTCCACAACCCCACGCCCAGACCCCCCGTCGCTGTCCCCTCGACCGCCAACAGCCACCAGCAGCACTCCCCCAGCCCGTCTGCAGCCTCGTCGCTGTCCTCCGACCACGGCACGGTCAGTGGGGGTCGGGGTTTGGCTTGGCGGTGGTCTGCAGTAGAGACGGTGCTAGCTCACTAGAAGCTAGCGCTCCATTACCTCTCCCCAATACCAGTCACCATCACACCTGCCGGAGATGTTCATGATTGTGATTGGTAGGGGGCGGGGGAGAATGGAACGCCTTCTTGCATCTGATTGGTTAAATCTGATGTGGGGCACTGGTTGCTCTCTTTATAAACCTTTAGCTTATTCATACTCGGTTCTGCTGCAACTCTAAGCTTTATTTATTTGATTTATTTATTTTGTTATAGAAATGTTATGGAAAAGGGTTATGACGACCACAAATAACCAGGTTATTTTAGGACAGTTCCAGGAAATGAAAGTATCTGTTATGTTTGTTTTCACCTTCAGTTTATTAAGTCTTACTGAAACTGACCTTGAAGGAACTTTCATTGCAATATTAGTGAGCGGAAATTGAGACCATGACCTTTCACTTAAACACTAATCTTCCAAATGTAATTTGGCTGCACGGGACCTCTTTCCACTCCTCGCCTCTCCTGTCCCAGCTCTCCCGTATATCTCCAGTATACACACACTGTTATGTCTGCGGTGTCAGATAAACGTCTAATGACTTGGTTGGAAACCGGACCGCTTTCTGAGGAAACCCATGCAGTCTTTTTCCCAGTGTGGGTTAGTGTGTCCACTGCAACCCAAAGTCCTCGTGTTGGGAGAGCCAAAGACACGTCAGCATTCATCTCCATGTCAACAATAGAGATGATTGTTGGTATTAATTATGAATTGACCTACATTAACCAAAGTGGACTGAAAAGGGGTAATGCTTTGTGTCATTACTATTATTATTATTATTAGTATTATTCTCATCATCATTTTGCGTGACCCACTGGGCATATAATGCAAAGCCGCCAGTCAAAGTTGTGGTTTTAAAGCTTCCCTATTTCCTATTCTGGTGTGATGGAAATCAACTGTGGCCTATCAGCCTCCTGCACGCACCCCAGCAAGTCTTTCTGCTTTCCTGGGAATGTTGATGAAAACGACATGCACATATAATACTTAGGATGATATGCTAATGATATGATATGCTAATATGATGGATGTTTTATAACATCCATCCAAACATCAGACTGTGCCTTCACTGATTGACGGGTGCTTCGTTAGAGCGCCGGTGCCGACTGTCGGTGTGCCAGTGGTTTGTGATGTTTGACTCTGCTGGAGGTTTAACGGACAGAGAGCGAAAGGAGATCCCTGCCGCCTTGTCTTTCTCTGCCCTGCGATATTCATTATTTACTACTTGCTCCTGGTGTGTGTGTATTCCACACTGGTCTCTCTCTCTCTCTCTCTCTCTCTCTCTCTCTCTCTCTCTCTCTCTCTCTCTCTCTCTCTCTTCCCCCCTGTATAAAAGCTAATCCTCCATTCAGCTGTTAGCAGCACACAAAGCCCGTGCTCCACCTCCATTCATAACACACAGGTTATTAGCTGGAGATTTTTGCTGCAAGACAGTTTTAAGAATGAGATGGAGGTTTTCTGTCTCTATGCTGTAAGTTATGAATAAAATGAGTGGGAGAGTGTATCAGTGTGTATGTGTGCTCGCTATGGTGTGTACTCACCTCCAGGGGTCGGCTGGACCATCGGCTGAGCCGGTGAGTCAGCTGCTGGCCTGGGGTTGCGTTGGTGATGGCACGACAACGGTAGCTCTCGCACCTCTGCGGAGGTGTCCGCTTTGTTTATGTCGGAGACTCACAGTGTCACTTTCCTATAATGGCTGCTATGTGTTTGTGTGGGTATGAGCTGGACAATAATGTAATACTGATATTGTGGGACAGTGTCAGACTAAATATCAGAGTATCGTAATTTAGCTGTTGTCGTTTCTCGGCCATAAAGATGAGCATTATGGTAAAGTTATGAAACAGGGATGTGGATATTATGATGGCCAGAAGTAGTCTAAGTAGTATGTTGATAGTGTCTTGAGTCTTGTTTTTATTTCCTTATCAGACTTGCAATCTTCAGTTATAGAGGCACCCAGCTATTTAAAAGAAACACCAGTTTAAAAATGTATGATTTTGTCAATTTGGTTTTGTCAATATCACCTTGTCTCCAGCGTGGATGCATCATGTTCGCGTTTGTCAGAGAAACCAAGAGACAGATTAGTGTTTATCTACATAGATTATGAGGAAATATAGTGTTTTTCGGTAGACAAAGAAGGTTACCAGCCAAATGCACAAACCCCCAGGAGAAGAATGCTCCCTCACGGGTTTGGCGTTTTGTGCTGATGAGGAGTGAAAAGAGGAAGAAGAAAAAGAGGCAGAAATATGTAATGCTTCAGTTAGGTAGTGAAAATGAAATCTAGACGGACAGAGACAGCCCCTTGGTAGCTGTAAGTTGGTATAGTGAACTTAGGTTAACTATATCCTGACTGGACCATGCTTATGTTGTGGCCAAATGAAACAGGGTAGTCTGGCCAACGTGGCCAAACGGGGGCATACCGATTGTAGAATGTATCTGATGTGCAGAGGAAAAGGAGGATAGATGTGAATACATAATTATGGCGAACATGTTATAGAATGCTGACATCTAGCGGAGGTTTGTGATACTGCATTGTTTATAATCAAAACCGTGTTGCTTGTTGCTAGAATTGTATATATTTTTAGAATTGTATAATTGTGTATATTCTGACATAAATCCTTCAGACTATGCCTAGCATTATCTGTGAGCCTGTTTCAGAGAGGAAGTTAAAATGATTTACTGATATGTGAACTTTTTTTAACCTTTTTAACTTTTCTGTTGGTAGCTTATCTGTTCACTGGAATGCAGGGATCATTAACATACCTGCTGTGTGTGTGTGTGTGTGTGTGTGTGTGTGTGGTGGGGGGGGGGGGGGGGGCCGGTATTTTAAAAACAACACAAAAAAAAAATAATAAAAT
>JAOEHI010006827.1:0-35765 GCA_025447815.1 Percopsis transmontana | reverse complement strand
TATACATCACGACTCGATCAGTGGATACCAAATATATAGTGTCAAATGCAACTACTTGCAACTACAAAATACTTATAATACAAAATATCTGTCAAGATATCGCTATCTCATTTCTGTAATCTGTCTACAGAAATGTATGTCTAAGGCCCTTTGTCTCATGCCCCCCAAAAATAAGATATCATTTAAACAGAGAGAATAACAAAAAGATTATGCTTGCGACCCCTCGAGGGTCCTGAGCCATGCATTGAGCACCCATGTTGTGATATCAGTGTACCATTTGTCGTCTCCGCGACCCCAAATTGCATAGGGAGCCAGTGGATTGGCGTGCCAGGCGAGCTCCGCGGCTACCAGCTGGTCCACAGGCACTATGGCAGGTTGCCATGGGCCAAGCTGTTTGAGCCCTCCATCAGGCTGGCCAGAGAGGGCTTTCCCCTGCCACCGTTCCTGGGTCGACTCATGACCGTTCCGCTGATAAAGCACCTGGTAAAGGGCTCCCGGCTCTGGTACATCATTTTTACCGCCCGTTTATTGATGGAGGAGGAGTAGAGAGAAGTACCAGGGCCTTAACACTCTCGGGCAGGAGTTACAATCTAAAACCTGTTTTTTATTATGCTGGTTTTTGACCACAAGGGCGATTCTAAACACAAGAAGACTAGTGTACCTAAAACTAATTATTTCAAGATCTTCAAATGATCTCATTTGACTAATTCAACCTTGTATTTCAACCTCCACTGGGTTCTGAGACTTGGCTTCAAAAGGTGTAACTCTCTCCGCATATAAAAGCCTGGGTGTGGCATCTTTGAAACCAAAACAACGATTTTTGTGATGTTGGTTTTAGCCAGTGTATTTCCAGACACACACGTATATAATGTCAAATAATATAATATATAATAATACAACTTATTTATGACTGAATAATTAATAAGTGTTGTCCTAGGTTACTGTTTCTGCCCAGCGGTGTGTGTTCTGCTGCTAATCAATGAACTTCCCCTTTCCAGTGAGTTGTTCTGCCAAAAGAACGGGACTGTTTTGAGTGAGGGGGACACACTGAAGTTTCCCAAGCTGGCGGAAACCATGGAAACCATCGCGAAACAGGGAGCCGACGCCTTCTACACCGGCAAGATAGGAGAAGACTTGATCCAAGACATAAAAGATGCAGGTGGGTGTCAAAATGTCGGGGGGGGGTTGGGGGGATAGGAAGAAAATTAACATTTCTACGTAACATAGATGATAAAAATAATATAGAAATGATGTTAGTTGTTATAGTTGCAATAGTAATATACAGTAGTAATCTAGTCTTATCGTCCTGGTGTTCATGGCTGTCTACTGCATATATTGTTTATGTTATGATTAGAAGTGTATGTACTGTATGTCTTCTGTTATGCAAAGTGGTTCATAGCTCGCGAACCAAACCTTGTGTGTGGACGCCACTTTCTGGGGGTCACAGGTCAAAAAGACTTTGTGTGTGTCTGCCAGGTGGGTCAATAACAATGGAGGACCTGAGGTCCTTCCGTGTTCGGGTGGAGGACGCGTGGACAGTGCCTCTGGGAAATATGCGGATGCACATCCCCCCACCACCTTCGGGGGGCGCCTTGGTCGCATTTATTCTCAACGTCATGAAAGGTCTCGTTTTTTATGTTGGCTCATTCACGGGTCCTTCATCTGCATGATTACAACATCCACAAGGCACTAGCATCCAATTGAACACCTGTGCATCTATCCTGCGCTGTGCAGCATGCTGAATACTATGATCTTAATCAATAGTTATTGGTTGTAAATCTCTTTTGACAGGTTTCCGTCTCACTCCAAAGTCCTTGGACGGTGAACAAAGGATCCACATGTACCAGCGGTACGTAGAGGCAGCTAAATTTGCCAACGGTCAAAAAGATAGCATCCTTGATCCTGTCTTCAACCACAGAAAGGTGGGCATCAGAGATGAATCAGTCTTTCTGCTATGCGATACAGCCCACCTCTATCCTATTGTGTCCTGCTAACACCAAGTCTTGTCCTTGTATTTTTGTTCATAGAATGCATCTCATTTAATTGACCCCAAATTTGCTGATCGTATCAGGGATATGATATCCCTTACCCAGACCTACAATGACTCATATTACAACGTGAAACACTCGTCTGACCGCTTTGGAACCACGCACGTGGCCGTCCTGGCTGAAGATGGCACTGCTGTCTCTGTGACAAGCACCATAAACCACATGTGAGCCTAAAAAACTCATCTGGAGCTAAAATGGAAGCTTATCTTCTGTGTTTGACTATCCAAACAGTGACCTCCATCACTGTGGTTAACCAGTTCAACTGTTGACAAATGTACTAATTGTAAGTCGCTTTGGATAATAGCGTCTGTTGTTGGGTTTTTTTCATACAAAGATTTGGTGCAGCCGTTTACTCCCCGAGAACAGGCATTATCCTCAACAACGAACTGGCTGACTTCTGTAATAGAGCAGACGCAGTGACGAAAGGTACAGTAAGACTTGGTGTTCCATTCCTTTGTTCGCGCTGTGCGATGAACCAGAAATTAGAAATGTCATCCTATTACATCCTAGCAAAAATGTGAAACAAAATGAATCCCCTATCAACTCCGTAGTATCAGAAAAACATTACCGCTATGGGAGTACAAAATATTTTCTTTCAGCATTTCACTCAAAGTTTTTGAGTGAAGTATTCCTCTAACCACGTTAAGTTGCAGTTCATTTGTATGGATGTGTGTGTTTGTCATCCTCATTCATTACCAAATCATTTGGTTGAATGTCTGCTGTTGTTTACTGGAAATTTTCTTTCAGGAGAGCAGCCTCCCTCTTCCATGGCCCCGGCTATTCTGGAGTCTGTTGGCTCTGAAGACGTTCTGGTGATTGGCGGGTCAGGGGGGAGCATGATCACCACAGCAATGGCTTTGGTACTGTAAACGCAGGCTACCTGTCTGCCTGTCTGCCTGTCTGCCTGTTTACCTACATTTTAGCCATTCAGAAGCACATTTGTAAGAATTATTTATTATGTTTGTTTGTTGTTGTTTTTTCTTCTTCACAGTCTATAATGAACCATCTGTGGTTAGGCATGAGTTTGAAAGATGCCATTGCTGCCCCCGTTGTATTTATTGATTCCAAGAACCAGTTGAATTTTGAAGATGGCTTTGATAAGGTAAACATTACCATACATTTATTTCCACCATCTGACTGGATGTTTAACATAAGTCTGGACCTAAGATAATGGTTGGGATTTGTGTGTGTGTGTGTGTGTGTGTGTGTGTGTGTGTACACTGTTTAGTCAGTAATAGACAGCCTGTCAGCTCTTGGACACAGCGTGAAGGACTGGAAGTACTTCTTCAACGTGGTGAATGCAGTGGCGAGGCGAAACAGCTGCATCACGGCTGTATCTGACCACAGGAAGATGGGACAGGCAGCAGGCTACTGAACTCGCATGCACAAACAGTGCACCTACTGTAATACTGTTTATCATTTAAGCAATATAACATTTTGTAGCCATGACCCCCAAAATAAATAAACAAAGTGGTTTGCAGTTTGCAAGCCCACAAAACTATACTGTAAATAATAAGCAGTATAAACAAATGAGAACCCCAGTGAAAAATGTATGTGTGACTACACATACAGGAAACAAATTCTCAAGATTTTGCGTGAAGAACAAAGAAATGGGTCTTAATCCTGCAGGACAAACTTCAAAAATGGAGATACAAGGGCAAATTTAAGGTTCAAAATTGTAGTTATTGTTTTTTCATTGTCTATTCTGGCAGCTAGAAAAACTCTGTTATGGTGACGTTGTGGCGAGATATTCCTGCCAAAAGTCACAGTGGGATTTGGCGATGGAGGGCAATCCGCGCTCAAGTCAGTAGAAATCCCCAAAATACCCTCTCAGAATCGAAGACTAAGGGCTTCTTTTTATATGGTCCAATTTGGAACTGCACTTATTGATCAAGAAAGACATCCATGGTATCCACTTTGCTCTGTGACAAAAGCCTCAGTGCATTGCGGCTGACAGCCATTCATATTAAACGTACTCTTACAAAACTCGATCAAGTTGGTGTTGAAGATCGAATGAATTAAGATTCTGCAAATGTTAAAGAGAATTAACATTTGCCCAGAATAAAGATATTCTGGGAACTGAGGGCAAATGTGTGTGGAGTGCAGCGATTTTTTATATTTACGTTTAAAAGTCATAATAAAAAAATGTAATATTGTAATTTCGAGTCTAATTTATAGTTTTCTAACATTCACTGTGAAACCTATTTTTTATAATATTGTAACAAGTAACCGGAGGAAAATTTTTAATGAAATCCAACTCAAGCACAAGTTCTGAGTGTGCCTTTTCTGACCAGCGTTCAAAAAGCCTCAAAAAGATGGCATTGCTGTACTAGTGCTAGTACTTACTAGTAGTAAACGTTTACCAAATTGTTAACATGAGAAATTATCATCTTCACGTTTCATGTTTGCCTTTGGAACATTACAAGTCTTTTTAGACTTTAGACAAAGGAAAATGTAAGATGGTTTCAATAGCAAGACTTGTGAATCTGTAATGTCGTCCCAAGTGTATTCTAGAGGGTTTTCTTCCAAAGCACTCACTGTGAATTATGAAAACATGCAAATTATACACCGTGGGCACCACTGCTGTCTTTTAAAATTTTAAACGAGTTCATCTAGATAATGTGTGCCTTTACAGCATTTGTTCCATGAAATTAACCTCCTTTGTTAGGAAGGATCTCGACTGGTGCACATATTGTCTCATCTAACATTCATTCATACAGTATT
Organism: Percopsis transmontana; assembly: GCA_025447815.1. Lineage (NCBI taxonomy): Eukaryota > Metazoa > Chordata > Actinopteri > Percopsiformes > Percopsidae > Percopsis > Percopsis transmontana. The sequence continues at coordinate 30,993 of JAOEHI010006827.1, read as the reverse complement.
TTATAAATGAATATTACACATCCAAGTCGGAAAGACTGTTAATTGAACCTTTCACTACACTGGCCCGTTCGATGCATTTATTCATAAAATTTTTCATATATTCAGTTTGGGACATTTATCCGTGTGAGTGAATTGTCACTGTTTTGCTCTGCAGGTGTTACTCCGCCAGAGAAACTAACCTTTTCAAATGCCCTTTCAAATGGCAGGAGTGAGGCAAAGGAATATCAGTGAAACAGAGTATATACGATTTGTTCAGGATCACGGTAATGTTATGAAAGTGCAAATCACATACTGTAACAATTGGCCAACTGGCACAATACTATGTCTTTCACATGAAAAAGAACATGCAGTAAGTCACTTAAAAGGTTCTCATGTTTCAAAAGTAAATGAATCCATTGATGAATTGCTTAGACCAAGAGTTAATGTAGCGGTAATGTAATGCAGTATGCAACTATTATCTTCTCTTTATAATTAAAGGTAATGTTTTTGAAAAGCCCTTCTGGTTCTTTGGTTGGTCATCACATTTCATTAATGTTTCTTAGAGATGAAATATAGGAACAGTTTACTGTGGCTCACTTTTTACATTCACAAATAGATATTCCTTCCATATAGCAGAATAGTAGAAATGACATACAACAACAAAAACTAGCAGTTCACTGCTTAACATATTTAAAATGAGCAGAAATATTATGATGGAATGCGTGTTTAATTATAAATAACTTAACAATCTTAAAATCCTTTAAAAGGTGCTTCATAGGGCAAGTTGTGATTATAACTTTTAAATAAATACATTATCTCACATTTAAGTCTACAATTATACCACAACATGAAAAATAGTACAAATATTCGCTGAAATAGCAAGTGGCACAAATTTCCATAAATACAGTACAGTACATAAGTAAAACAATGAGATCAAAATATATTACATTGTGTGCAAAAACAATATTTCAGACTGAGGTAATTTGTTATAATGGATTGAGCCTCATTCCCACCGAAAATGAGGATGAGAATCTGTTGATTAGTCAATTAACTTCACTTTATAAAGACTTTATGTGTTCAACTAAACTTGATTATGTTACATTGTTGGTGTAAATGTTATTAGGATGTGAATCTAATACGCACACAGCCCCATTAGTGTGTGAGTGGTTAATAGTTCTGCCCTTAGTGGCCAGATGACTCACACTACTCCTTTGAGGCAACAAGGTACAGCACTGTATTTTAACCAAGTTGAACAAGAAATTATTTTTTACAGTGTTGGATCACATTTTAAGGATCTGAAATATAGGTGTGTAATGGACCTAAATGCCCATACAGTGTGTCATTAAATTATCATTATTAGTGAGTTTAGATTGGGCTTACGACTGTAAAGATTCACTGAGAGTTCTGCTTTTCCCACTCAAGTGTCTCCTTCTTAAGGTGATTTGTGACACAAAAGCTTATGTTTGCTTTCAACCATTTGATTTAATTTCAAGTCAAGTTTTCAAGTTGTCTATAGGGGCTTCAATAGCCAGCAGCGTACGCCCACTTCCTGGAGTCTGACTGGGCGTGGAGTCGGTTTCCATGGCGAACCACCGCCTGCACAACTGTTTCTAATGGTTTGAGCAAGTCTGTTTCATGGTGCTTCTGTTCCAGCCCCCTCATCACCTCCTGCGGCAGCACACATCACAAGGTTAGAATTGCCATAATCTTCTATTAACCAAACCCAGCTAAAGATTAACTAAGCTGTTTCCTAAAAAAACAGCAGTTCTACACTATGTAGAATAATTCACGCACCTATGTGAATCTCCATCTTACGTGAGTGTGCAAAAAACATAATACTGAACTGTTAAAAAAACATTTAAGATAATATATATTTATTTTATAAAAATCTAATCTTTTTTGGTCTAAAACATTGATGGACCTTTTACATATAATTTTTCTTTTTATTATGTCATCCATTTGTCCCATTTCCGTTTTTTATTTACTCTTTATTTTAACTTCTGATTTATTTCCTTTTAATTTATTTTACTTACAGCATTTCTTTTACTTATCATTACCCTAAAGTCTTTCTTATGTTGTGTTACGTGTTATGTTATCATTGGTCTTTTATGTTTTTAAAAATCAATATTTTTAAAAAATATTAAAAAATACTGAATGAACATTTCAAGATTTTGAAACAATCTTGCTCATGTTTCCATAAGGTTCTACAGGTTTCTGCTGGGTGGCACTCACTTTGTCAAAGCCAGTTTCTCCTTCAGTTGTGTTGGGAATCAGCTGGTTGTGGATCCGCGGCTCAGTCACTGCTTTCTGAAGGTCATAATCAAAGAACAGGGCATTCAGTATCACCTGCAAAAAGAGGAACAATTCAGTCAAAAAATATTTCCTTATTATTCTAAGTAAAGTATATCCTTGTAGAGAACTTTCACCTATGTTGTGTATTTCACGAGTGAATCAAATGAGTATTGGTTATATGATATGGTTTACCAGGGCAACAGAGGTAGTAATTTTAGTCCCTCCTGAAGCCCCCACCACCATCTTAACTTTGTTGTTCTTGTCAAAGAGAATGCTTGGACACATGGAGGACATGGGTCTTTTGCCTGGCGAGGGAAACAAAAAATGACCATCCATGTTTATTTAAAGGACAATACCGGCATAATTGTACAATGCTTTACTCCTACTCACAAGTATTGTCGATCTAGCCAACAGATATGGTTATTTTGAAAGCCATGGAATATTAACCGAAAAGTATTAAAACCAACCACAGACTCATATTTTTGCGTTTGTCAGCATAATTTCTATGAGCATGGCAATCATCTTTTTTTTCCCTTAAATTACATAATGAAGTAGACTTCCTGTGTACTATTCCACCTGGCAGTTGCTTCATTAGTACAGTATGTAGTTTCAGGTAGAAATACGATTGTCAAGGTCATCGTGCTGATGGATTATGCGGTCTGAAGCAATATTGCAGCTCTGTGACTTCTTTTACTACCTTTTTGGACAACAACAGTGTTCTATGGCTTCCGAAGAACCAGCAGTTGAAGTTATTGTCATTGCCCTTTAATCCTAAATACAATCCTGCATACACTATGTAGGCATGCCCTGCCCATTCATCTCTCTCTCTCTCTCTCTCTCTCTCTCTCTCTCTCTCTCTCTCGTATATTAGGTCTGTCTGTGTGTTTTAAGTGACTACTAACCAGGTCTGATGAAGTTGTTTGGTGAAGGAGGCAGACCAAAACCATTTGTGATGTGGGGGGAGCTGAAATCATCCATCTCATTGTTCAGGAGAATCCCGGTTGAATTGGACAAGACTTTGGAGCCCAGACTACACAGATATCAGATACGACACAATCGTATCGGTAAATATAATGCTGTTAATAGTTATTATTCTATGGATTTAACAGTGTTTATACAATATATTACAGAGTCTATACGGTGCAGGTTCATACAAGTGGTTGATGGTGCTGGTGGCGGCCACGGCACTGCCGTCCTCAGCCACCACAGACAGATGGGAGGTCCCGTGATTTTCAGGGAGGAAGAACTCCGGCTCGTAGTAGTTGGTGTCATGTGTAGTGTCGTCTGTGATCTTCTCACGCAGGCCGTTGGCAAAGAAGGCCGAGGTCATATTCTGGACGAGCTTTGCAGTGGAAAGTGAGAGACAGAGGGGTTGGTCACGGTCAGAGCATTGATTAGGGTTGATTAGGGTTAGGGTTAGGGATCATAATATGTACTTTTGTTTAGTGCCTACAGAAATCTATCTAAAACAGACTATATAATTTGCAGTGATCCCATTCCAACATTTAATTTTAAATGTAAAATATAAATGAATTTGAAATAATTATAATATGATGCCATACTGTATATACAATACATTGAAATATGCTATAATTAGCTGTTTATATCCCATTTTGGTCCTGTAAAGTGTCAAGGAGCTAGAAAGCAGTGCCATACTTCTGTGGTGTTCAGGAAATCTGGGTCTCCCAGAAGTGTCCTTTTAGCGTAGGCGAAGCGGAAAGCCTCTACGATGCGATGGTAGGTCAGGATCTTTTTCTCCAGGCTTGACACACTATCTGCGGTGAGGTTATATCCTGTGGGAAAGGTCTTTGTCAGTGACTGGGCTTTACCCCCTTCTTTCAACTAGCAATGGTTCTCAAGCTTTTTTCACCCATTGCCCTTAAGAGCTCAGTCCCTGAACGATGATTGGCAGCATTCCACCTGACTGATACTGTCGCACACGAACGGAAAAACAAGTTTGACAGTTTAATTTCACTTTTAAATGGCCCAGTCAAGGTATCGTACAATCATGCCTGTTTACTTCCATGGATAAATCGTTAAGTTAATGAGAGTACAGCTCCTGTTGCATGGCGACTGTTGTCATTAGAGCGCTTATGTTGTTGTAATACTTAATAACCCTGGCAGTGCAGACAAGACGGACTGTACGTTTATTATTTAAACCTTTAAAAAAGCAACTGACAGACTTAAATCAGCCCATCCCATGTTTTCCTTTAGTCCACAAGCAGCTCTTATTTCAGATGGCAGGTCAAGGGTATTAGAGCTGGCAGCCACATGGGGGCTGAGGGAATGCAACGCGCTTGGTTTGAGAAGTCTGAGCTGTCAGGCCTGGGCATAATCCGTGGTCGGTTTTTGGCCAGTCCCTGACACTTTCACCGCTCAACTGTGTCCAATTAGAGGTAAATTGGTCAGATTAGTGCTTGTGTGTGAGGCAGGGGTCCAGAGAGAGTGGGCGGGCAGCCACAGGAAGGGAAGGTTCAGACACGTTAATTACTTTCGAATAAAGTTCTCATCTAATCCTCACGGGAAGACACTGTCACTGTATTGAAGACCGGCTTGAGAACGGAGAGAGAGAAAGAATGTCTGGAGGATTGGAACGTAATCCCAGGAAAACCCCATTTTTGCTGCTATAAGTATCTCTGCCTAGCTTAAAATCTCAGGTGGAATAATGAAGAAGTCATCCATCTCTGGTCAGTAACCACGACTATGAGGGCTGATTATATAACTGTAAAGGTGGTGAATACAGGTAAACGTAAATTAAAAAAATTACCAATGCAGTCAAAATGAATTTTGATGTTTTCTGTCTGTCAGAAGGACCTGTACGCTTTTAAGTTACTTTATTCAACATTGACCTTTACTCCCTCTATGTGACAGGCAGTATACATCTTGTTTACATTAAAACTGTTTCACATTAATAAATGGTTTATTTTGCTTCTATTTACAGTATTTACACTATGGCCAACCTACCGCCGATTCAGAAAATCCTTTTAATTTGCACTTCTGAAAAGAAATGTATACATTCCCAGGAAAATTATATCAAAAGAGTGCACACAGCAGTGATTGGTCCACCAGATAGCCAAGGAATTATGACATACAATGATGTCATTCCATAACTCACTAAAAACCCCAAAGCACCTAACCTGAAAAAAAGTGAAATCTTAAATCTTAAATGTTTTACCGTTTAAGATGCCTAATATTAGGGCGAGGACAGGACCGCTGGATGGAGCATTGGGAACAACCATGGTGTAGTCGCCTACATTCACCCGTACAGGGCGTTCTTCCCGGACAGGCTGGTACTTCCTGAGATCCTCCAGTGTGATAATGCCGCCTAAACAAGGTTTACAACAGTATTATACATGCACACATAATGTACAGTATATTTTACTTGTCAGGAAACACCCAGCGTAGACTGACCCCCTAGTGGAGATGGACGCACACTGCACAGGACAAGCCACTACATTTACAAGAATATAACAGAATATTCATACTGAACCCTAAAAACAAGTTTTTTGGTCTGATGAAGTGTTGATGGTAGATTCAAGTTAAATTCTTGACAAAATTGTATAATAGAATACTATTGCAATTGATATGTTATTTGTTATTGGCTGATTTGAAGTAAGTGATGTAAAGAAAATAAGCAGTTTGGAAAACCCCTCTAGTCTATTGCCTCTCAGTATAAGGCTAACGTTTGAGACATTAAATTGTAAATTCAAAACAACAGTGCTTTCTGGTCAAATATGACGATGATATTTAATGCTACCTGCGGCCTGAATATCAGTCACAAGGTTGTTTGCTATTTCTCCTCCGTAGAAGACATCAGGACCCCCCTCAGCAATCTTCCTATAGGTCTCTGCGAGCTTGGGGAAAGTGATGGTGTCATTTTCTTTTAAGACATCGCCATTTCTCCCACAAAACACTTCACTGAAACAGAGAATGCGGATGTACAACACTGAATAAAAACGAGTCAGTTAATCAAGGAACAAAATAAGGAGCCTCAAAAATCGCCAACCAAATGCCAAGTGCTACTGACCACAACGCTGCGTCCTTGAGGATGATATTCTTGTTTCTGGAGAGAGCGTTGGCCAGGGCTCTGCCCAGAGGAAACCCCTTCTGGGCCAGCTCGATGCTTGGCTGAAATAGCTCCCTCCATGGCAGTTTGCCATGACGTCTGTGTGCCATCTCATACCCTCGAATCTCTCCAGGTACAGCGATGGACAAGCCTCCTGGACAGTACAGCGCAGGCAAAACAAGAGGGATATTTTAAAAAACATTGCACAGCTTTTGCATTTGGTATATCCAGCATATTTCAGTAAAGGCCTAATATTATATACCAGAAGCAATTTAAGATAAATGTAAGAGTAAATATAAGAGAAAATAAAAGATGTTATAATTACCCAGAAATATACCAGTAACAGTGAGTAAACTTTAATACACAGAAACCCTCACATGCCTATATCTTGGTGTTACAGTTTTATGTAGTAATTAACTTGCAATTACCTAGTAATATACCAGACAACACAATAATATGTATTTTATATTTTCCCACAGTAGTTTCCAGAAATGACCATGTACCTGACAAGCTGTTATTTGATGTGTTACTTTGTTATTTGAGTAGTGATGTTTGAGCTTGGAATGAGATAATGTTTAAAACTGTCCTTAGCATTCCTCAGATCATTTCCATGAGCGATCAGGTTAGCTAGTTAAGCATTACCCTTCCGGGACAGGTCTGTGCTGTTTCCAAACATGTTTTCTGTCGCGTTGCCTGGCGCGGTCTCCCTCGCGTCGATGGTCTCTACAGTACCTGAGGATCAGAGGCGGCGTTGTCACGCTTGGTGTGGCACGGTTCATGGCTCATCAAACTGCTGCATTTTAACGTGTTCTCAGGCATTTTGTGCCACACAACGTTAGCGTTGCCATGGATGGATGGCATTCTGTCAGTGGAGTGAATGTGTACCGGTTGCCGCGTTGTAGATGGTTAGAAACAGCCCTCCTCCGATGCCCATGCTGTGAGCGTTCATCAGGCCAACACACAACAAGGCAGCGATGGATGCATCTACTGCAGATCCCCCTTTCTTAAGTATATCTCTGTGGTTAGGACACACACACACACACACACACCCACACAAAGGGAGTTGGGGTTGGGACAGAGAGGAGAAGCATTGCAATTATGTCTAGCCCCCCCCCCAGTTTGCAAACAAATCCAGGACATTCTTTGTTCTGGTTGGGCTATAATGAGATTGCAGCGCGACCCTTTACAATTGTATTTGTATCTGTGTTCATATTATTTATGTGTGGGACCATTACATATTTAAATATGGCTTTCTTAATCTGAGGAACAGGGTTTTACTGATTTTGGGAGTGTGGGCGAGGGAATGTTTGGAGGTGTGGTTCACGGGACTGGGAGACAGGTGTGGGTAATCAATAATCACCTGTCTCCCTTTTTATTCGGTGTATACATTTGGTGTATACATAGTGATGTGCACAACTACCCCATTGTCACGTTAGAGCTAAGATTTAAGGGCAAAATGTATAGACTGAAGGCAGTTAGTTTCCGCCTGACGCACCCCTTAATTCTGGGCACCGATTGGACTGGGTTTAGCGGGTTGGTGGGAGAGTGTGCAGGGGTGCGTTCACGTCCGGTAGGGACATGTGATATGTGTACTGTTCTCAACGGTGAGGCGGGGCTACCCGACACTGATTCTCAGGTGGAGGGGGAGCCGGCTGAGGCTTCGTTGGAGCCTCAGACGGCGCCACGTTTTCCCCCGCTGGAAGATTTTCCTCTGGAAAGGGATGACACTCTACGCTTTGCATTTGGTGGTCCACCCTGAATCAGCTATCACTTTCTCTCATTTTGCTATTATTAGGGACAGATTATATGTGAGTGAGTCGTGACACTCAAACAGGGGAAGAAGTAACGCAATTGTTAGTGCCAAAGAGCCGCCGGTAAGCTATTTTTCGGTTGGCTCATTTTAACCCAATGGCGGGGCACATGGGGAATGAAAAAACACTAAGGCGAATAATGGCTCGGTTTTACTGGCCAGGGATCTGGGCTGACATGCGATCTGGCAATTCCGAGGGCGCCGTTGCGTCCATTGCCGCTGGTCATCGGGCCATTTGAGCGGAGTGCCGCGGCTATCGCTTTGTATTACAGTTGGTGGATTATGCAATGCGATACCCTGAAGCAGTCCTGTTGCCCAGCATCTCCGCTAAGAGTGTTGCGCAAGCGCTGTTTTCGGTCCTCTCCCGAGTCGGGATTCCAAAAGAAATTCTGACTGACCAGGGTACTCAGTTTATGTCACGCACACTATGCGAACTGTATGGGTTGTTGGGGATTTCAGCGGTAAGAACCAGCCTGTACCACCCTCATACTGATTGGTTGGTGGAAAGGCTAAACCGAACCCTGAAATCTATGATGCGGAAGTTCGTTCACGAGGATAGTCGTAATTGCGATATGTGGTTAGAACCTCTGATGTTTGCAGTCTGTGAGGTGCCCCAGGCGTCCACGGTGGTTTTTCCCCTATGAACTGCTGTTTGGCAGAACCCCATGGGGCGTGCTGGACCTGATTAAAGAAAGCTGGCAGACAGGTCCCAGTAATAGTAAAAATGTGCAATACGTTATGGACCTGTGAGCAAAACTCCAGGCACTGGGTCAGTTATCACAGGAGAATTTGCTCGAGGCCCAGCAGTGTCAGCAGGGGCTGTACAACAGGGGCTGTACAACAGAGGAACTAGACTACGCAATTTCTCACCGGGAGACAAAGTGCTTGTATTACTCCCAACTTCTAGCTCTAAATTACTCGCCAAGTGGCAAGGGCCCTTTGTGGTCACACAGCGTGTGGACGATGTCGATTATGAGGTTGTGCGTAGTGATAGGGGCGGAGCCAAACAGATTTACCACATCAACCTCCTGAAATTGTGGAGAGATGCGGTGCCTGCGTCTTGAGTTGGGGCCGGAGGTCCCAAAATCGAAACCAATCCACCTCCCTCCAGTTAATAAGTGACCGTCTCTCGCCGAGACAACAGGCAGATGTAGTGAAACTACAGCAGCGGTTTGCTGACGTGTTTTCTCCCCCTACCAGGACGCACAACTCTCATGCAGCACCATATTGTACAGTTCGTACACGGCCCTATTGACTTTCGGCACACAAAAGAGAAATGCGGAAAGTGCGGAAAGAATTAGAGGCCATGTTAAAGATGGGAATAATAGAAGCGTCACACAGCGCCTGGTGCAGTCCCATTGTTCTGGTGGTTAAGAAGGATGGGAGCATCAGGTACTGTATTGATTACAGACGGGTAAAAATGAGGTGTCACGGTTTGATGCGTATCCGATGCCCCGGGTCGACGAGCTTCTGGACCGGTTTGGCATTGCTTGCTTTTTCACGACACTGGATTTAACCAAGGGCTACTGGCAGATTCCCATGTCTCTGGAGTCCAAGGAGAAAACGTCCTTCTCCACTCCGTTTGGGCTGTTCCACTTCAACGTGCTTCCCTTTCGGGTTGTTTGGGGCCCCGGCCACTTTCCAGCGGTTGATGGACAGGGGGCTGCGGTCACATGGTACATATGCTGCTGCCTACATTGACGATGTCATTATCCACACTGACACCTGGGAGCAGCATGTGCAGCAGGTGGCCGCCGTGCTCGAGTCCCTTCGGCAGGCGGGGCTCACGGCCAACCCGAACAAGTGTGAGGTAGGACGGAGGGAGGTACGGTATCTGGGGTACCACCTGGGCGGCGGGCAGGTGCACCCACAGGTAGACAAGACCGCAGCCATTGTGGCCTGCCCTCGGCCAGAGTCAAAAAAGAGGTGAGGCAGTTCTTGGGGCTGGCAGGCTACTACAGGCAGTTTATAGCGGGGTATGCGGACCTGGTCAGCCCCCTGACTGACTTGACCCGTAAGTGTGCGTCAGATCCGGTCCAGTGGACGGACCAGTGCCAGGGGGCGTTTGAGTGGGTTTCACTTTGGGGGCCGTTCTGTCCCAGGAGGTGGAGGGGGTCGACCGCCCCATGGTGTACATCAGCCGGAAGCTGTCGGAGCGGGAGGCCATCCGGTGGGCGGTCGGCGCCCTACGTTACTACCTCCTGGGACACTCATTCGACCTCTGCTCGGAAGGACACCAACGTGCGGATCACCCGTTGGTATCTAGCTCTCCAGCCGTTTAAGTTCAAGGTGATCCACAGGCCGGGGGCGCAGATGGTCGTGGCTGACTTTCTCTCTCGGCCTCAAGGGGGGGGGAGTTGGCTAGGCCGGATGGGGCCCCCGCCTGAATCATGCGGTGGGGGTAAGTGGGAGTGTGGGCGTGGTTTAGCCCTGTCTGTGTGTGGGAGGGAATGTTTGGAGCTGTGGTTCACGGGGCTGGGAGACAGGTGTGGGTAATCATCAATCACCTGTCTCCCTTTTAAGCAAGGAGTGAGCACAGCTCGGGGGAGGCCAGTAGACGTGGAAACTGGATGAACGAGAGCAGGCAACGTCAAGTCCTGCATAAGCGTTATAATATACCAGGCAGTGTTTAAGTCCTGTGTGATTCCTGTGTACCAGGCAGTGTTTAAGTCCTGTATGATTCCTGTGTACCAGGCAGTGTTTAAGTCCTGTATGATTCCTGTGTACCAGGCAGTGTTTAAGTCCTGTGTGATTCCTGTGTACCAGGCAGTGTTTAAGTCCTGTGTGATTCCTGTGTACCAGGCAGTGTTTAAGTCCTGCGGAATAAAACCGTGCAGAGCACGGATAAAACTGCAAGTACCATGTGGACAGTCGTGTGTGTGTGTGTGTGTGTGTGGGTGTGACACACTCATCAAAGTTGGATTTTTTTGTCTATATGCAGTTTTAACCCACCATTGTGAATATATTGTGTTCTCAGGTTCAAGGCTCAAGAGTTAATGTGCATTAGTGTTTCTAGTAACCTTTTGGACCAATGACGCACACAAAGCTATAAACCAAGTTGCAGTCACACACTTAATATATAATGGCTAAATACTTTAGATTTAAAAGATGCGTTTCATCTCGTGCCCCCTGCAGAGGCATCTCAAGACCAGCCACTTCGAGAGCCACTGCATTGTGTCTGTGTGTCATTTGTAAAAGGGTCATGCCGCAATTACGTAAAACTACCCCGTTAGGACGCGTCGGGTCTGACCTGCCGATCTCCGAGCAGCGCCCCGCGTCTGCTGCCACAGCTGCCCGGGCGTAGGAGTGCTCAGCTGGAGGCTTCCTGGGCCCCACACCAAAAAACACCCCCACAAACGTAGCTGCGGCTGCCACTAGCAGCAGCAGCAGAGCCACCAGCACTGTCTTGTTGACCATGTTCCCTGTAAGAGAAAGATAACACGAGATAGAAGAGGAAAACGATTGAAGTGATATCACTTATCTCGCGTCACATATTTGTACGCTGTAAAACCTCAGATGGTTTCTTGGAACAGATCGAAATGAGCCATCTTAGCCTAAAACAGTTTATCGTGTTATTTTCAAGTTCTATAAACACTAAGTAAGAGATAAGACGGGAAAAATACGGCGATATCCTAACTTAACTGACATTGAAAAGTGTAGCCTACATATGTGTACAGTGTAAACACCAGAGTTGAAATGAATTGAGACATCTTATGTAGTGTGTTCACACTTGAAAAGCTTCCCATATTGTTTTCAAGTTCTATGAACACGAAGTAAACCTAATAAGTTTTCTCACTTAATTTTTTAAGACTGAAGTGTTCACAGTGTATCGAATATAAAACCACAACGACAGCAATGAAACAGAAACAATATTTCAACCCAGTATTACAAAATTATTACAATTACAACATTACAACACAGTAGCCTTTACATAATGTCAATATTGTGACAGTGTTGTGCAACTACTGTGTGATGACTATGTCATTATCTTTGATAGTAATGTTTCGTTTTACCGTAAAACCCTGATAACGTTTCATGTTTGTCACACTTTAAATGAGACAAGTAACATAATTGCAGAATTTGTCAGAGCTGTTAAAATGCTAAACTTGTTTGGGATTTACATCCTGCTAACACTTACACATAAAGTCTATTGAGCAGAGCAAAACTACTTCAAACTAGCTTACCTCCGCTTGTCTCAGTCGAAGACACAGTGTATCGAATATAAAACCACAATGACAGCAATGAAACAGAAACAATATTTCAACCCAGTATTACAAAATTATTACAATTACAACATTACAACACAGTAGCCTTTACATAATGTCAATATTGTGACAGTGTTGTGCAACTACTGTGTGATGACTATGTCATTATCTTTGATAGTAATGTTTCGTTTTACCGTAAAACCCTGATAATGTTTCATGTTTGTCACACTTTAAATGAGACAAGTAACATACTTGCAGAATTTGTCAGAGCTGTTAAAATGCTAAACTTGTTTGGGATTTACATCCTGCTAACACTTACACATTCGAATGGGAAACTGCCGCTGGGATTAACAGTTGGGTTTTAACCATGAAGGGGGAAATACTGTATACAATGAAAAGTGTACTGTCATGGATGTGATCAAAGCCAATTTGATCAATTTGATTGATAACAATTAACAGCTATAAACAACAGACAGGCTAGTATCTATTTAAATATACAATGAAAATGTTTTTGAAAAAAAGCTACAGCCAAATAAGAACATGCACTTCAAGTCTTAACAGCAAAAGATAAGCAACCATTATAGGCCTATTGTCACATGTATCACACTAAATTATGAGTAGCTATAATATGAGTAGCTATAATTAATATTAGAACGTTGACTTCCTGACACATATTGTAACAGGGGAGGAAGGAAGGAATTGTCTGATGGCAAAATGAATCAAAATGGCTTGATGAAATGCATATGCAGATATGAATACAATCCTAGTGAAGCACTGTTCAAGACACGGCTCTGCCACCTGGCTTGCATGATGCTTTGGTGTATTCACTACAGATCCTGCTCGGCTCCCTCACTTGATTTGGATGCCAACTCAGGGGCAAGCAAGAACTTCACCCACGCAGAAACCTGCCCGAGTCTGGCACTGCCAAGGGATTTGCACCTCTATGGCTCACTACTACTATCACACTCAAGCACATTTTGTCAAAACTATCCACATGCAAATGGTAATCTACTGTACTGTAAATAACGAGGTATGTAAATGTCCTAACTGCTCTCACATGAAGGTTGAAAAAGTGAATAAATAACGTAAAGTATACTAGGACTTTACTAGACTGTTATTTACAAAATAATAGTGAAACTCTAAATTTGTGTGTTTAGGTTCATTGTGATAGGTTCAATCCTTATTAAAGCATTTATCTACACTCTGTAACATCGCTGGATTAAAACTAGTTTTGCTGTCGCAGCACATTACATACAGAAACAAATCATATATAATTTCCCCCTTAGGCTACATAAAGAAGCCATACTTTAACATAAAGTCTATTGAGCAGAGCAAAACTACTTCAAACTAGCTTACCTCCGCTTGTCTCAGTCGATTGGGTGTATCTGTCACTGTTCTCTGGCCAGGCTTAGCAGGTTGTGGACAACACAGAGCCATTAAACTTTAACCCACACCTCCATAAAACACCTCAGAGGCGTGAAATATATGTAGACAGGGCAGATGTGTAGAACACTGCAGGAAATTCCAGTTATAACATTGGGGGGCGGGGGGGGGGGATAATTAGTCAATCTACACTCGGTCACCAAGTGGCATTTGGTAACCCTGAGAAAACCATTGTGTTGACAAGAGAATGGTTTTAACTGCTCTGACTGTGTTAAACATAATCAAGATAAAGATTAACCAGAAACAACCTTGCTGTTGAGATCATGTTAACACATCATGACTTGGACATTTGTAATGATTTAAAAGTATATATGTGTACTCTAACGTCACACTCCTATCTCAAACGAACACACCTCGATTTGTGTTACAAAAACAAAACAAAAATGTAATTTGTTAGGAAGACACAACTATAGGCTCCTGTATGTAGTTGCCAAAGTGATTTTAGCATAGCTGATCAATGAAAGTCAATGTAGTCTCTGGTTTTGTATAGCTAATCATCTAAAAACGTCAGTAGGCCTATTTGGCCTAGTTTTAGTTGTGATTGGATATGCAGAAAGGTGCATGGGAAAAGCAAAACTACCAGTGATTCAATCTAAACAGCGGTAGCGTCATCCTTCACTACCACACTGGCCAGTCATCGATTCCAATCTAGAAGCATAGGCATAAATAACCACTCCACAAATTAAAAACAATACCATGCTCAGCCGTGAATAGCCTATACAATATTTCATAAATGTATGCAACTCGCAATGTTGCAAAAGCAGTGTGCGCATTGTTGTTTTGTTACTTGGAAACGTGCACGAATGCAAGTAATAGCAGTGCCCGGTGCACAGAAAACAGCAAAGTCCGACCTATGACACCTCTGGCACTAGCCTTGGCGTCTACCGCAACTCGCAATCTGATTGGCTGCGGGGAGCACCAACCCAGAGAGTAGAGCCAGGCTGCACGATTTCTGTCTGTTGCGCGCGCGTGCGTGTGTGTGTGTGTGTGCGTGCGTGTGTGTGCGTGCGTGTGTGTGTGTGTATGTGCAGTCAGTGCTTGGATAGATGCAACTGCTATCCACCTTGGCGAGACAGTCCTGCACACTTTGAGTTACGCCGCAACTTTGACAACATAACTGAGGCGACCACAGAGGTTTGGAAGACTACATCGGCGTGTTGTCTCTTTGACAGCAAGGCACGAAGCGACACGCCGCTCAGCAACTAGTTAGAAGTGTGATGGCGTTATGGCGACGCATCGCAAAATCATTTTTGGGATTAAATCCGGCAGGAGATCTGCTCTGAAGTGATGGGTTCCAGGCTCAGCAGACAGAGGAGCATCGACATCGAAAGCAAATTGTCCAAAAAGAGACGCCAAAGGGTCGCCGGCTGCGGACACGCAGAGAGAAGTGAAGCGAGAGGTGGCGGGGACTTCTTGTTGACATCCCTGGTGCTCCGGTCCGACAAGCTCCCGGGGATCCTGCGGAAAAACAACCAGAGCCCGTACGTACGCCGGGTGGCGTGGATCCGGGACATCCAGAGACTTCTCCGAGAGCAGAAGGTCGAGCAGGCAGCCGAGGTCCTCAAATTACTGAGGAAGGTAAACACTGCAGACTATGCTCATGTACAACTTTAGCGAATCAGTATTGTTAATGTTGACATTCAATAAGATGTGTCGTTTTGCACTAACAGACAGTTTTAAACCGAATGTTTGCTCGTTTTTTTTAGACCACCAGCCTCAACGTGGTCAGTGTCATGCTCCGTTCATATGCCTAAAATATGAATCAATAGGCTATGTCCATGGAAATGGGCGTGTTAAAAATATAAACCATACAATTTATTTGTGGTCACAAAACTTTACATCATAAAGGCATTTGAAACCTTTAACTTTCCGTGAGTAGTAGGCTATAGCCTATAGCCTACAGTAACGTTGTGTATATCCATAAACTAAACAAAATGTCAATTTTGTTTTGTATTTTTGCGATGATGATTAAAGCATTTTCGTTCTCATATATTCACAGTTAACCAAGTTTACCTTCCAAGTAGCCTACGAGATTGCGATGTCTATTCATATATAAAGCTGGGCCATATTCACTATGAAATCAATTTAATAGGGCATAGCAATTTAAAAATGTGATGACTACAACACATTTTTATAGCGAATTATTTCCTATTTATTTATGCACAGCAAAAATGCCAAAACATGACGATAAATTCTCACACTGCTCTGCGCACATTTGTTGTCAGCTATGTTGCTCCTAATAAAAGATGAAATATTCTGCTTGAATTGTCATCACACATACAAGGCATGTTGCCTTCTCCGATGCTTTTATTTCGAAGTTTCTACTGTCAAAACATAGGCAGAGATGGCGGAATGTTCTCTATCTGCTTTTAAGCTTTCAGAACAGCGTGGCTGATGCCTATTGATCAACCGAGCTTCTTGAAGTTAAGAGTTTCTGATAAGGAAACTCCCTCCGTTGTAACTGTACAGAGAAGATTATGCAGATTTGTGCTACATCTGGGAGAGGACAGAATAATATTTAGAGCATTAGACGTCTGATTGTATCACAAAGACACATCCACAATAACCCAAATGCTCAATGATACATGCCTGCACTTAAACCATAAATTGACATAAATTTGGCATCAAGGCACACCAAACCCCTTTGTAAAGGGATATCATTATGTTTGTCATATGTAAAACTCTAACTGTAGGGAATAGTACACATCATGGAATTTAAGATCAATGTGGGCAACTCATGGTTGTGTAGAGGGATTTAGTTCACCCTATTCCTTTACAATTCTCATGCACGCAGTGTTTTGAGGATTGCTGCCAGAACACAGATACTGTTTGGGTTACACTGGTCCCGAGCCACCGACTAATAACGCCTCAGAACCGAGCCTCACGGTGACAAACACTGCCCGTGCATGCACTGGCATGTGCGCAGAGATCAGCAAAGCAGCTTTTCATTCCCTCTGGGGGAAGGCTGGTTCTGGAGCTAATCGCCTTGAGATGGTGAGTACATCTTTTTCCCACAGAGGAAGTCATTACATTGAGGAAGCAATACAGCCGGACCCTTTCGTGGCTCTAGTATATCTGAGATCTTCCTTCTGGGCCATTAAGTTAATTAGATTTGAGATCTTATTGATATTCATTAGTAAACAAAGAATCAGCAGACACTCGTATCCATTAAGACATTAAAATATAATGTGCACACTGAATTTACAATGTTAACTAAGGCTAGGCTAAGTGCTAGTGTCCCCTAAAACGTACAATTACCTGTTTATGAATTAAGGTTACTTACCGGTGAGCACGTCTTTTCTACAACGTTACACATTATAAACAGAAATGTACAGTATTTATCAAATTTGAAATTCCATTCATACAAGATATGGATAGCAGGGGGCCAAGGGTGATGTTTTTGTCGATGCACTGCTGAAAATCAAAAGATTTTTGAAATAAGAATCACACAGTTCTGACATCCTGTTATTTTGTAATGTCTAGACGTAAAAGTTTAATTAGTAGATACCTGGTGCCCACAAGATAGATGTCACAGACCGGTGCCATCGACAGAAAAATTGGAAAACGTACCCTTCCCTCGCGAATCCATCATTTTAATCCATGGAATGAAATGGAACTGTTTATGCAAAGTATAGTTATAGCCCTTATTGACTTCCACCTAATTTTCCTGTATTTTCCAGTCATATCGATCAGCCTTTACACAAATGTCATTAATTGCCAATGGTCTCCCCTACACAGTCATGCTATTAAGACACCTCACACGTCGTTCCTAACATGTCCAGTTGAAAACCACAGTGTTCATCCGATTACAGACACCAATAGGATTTTCTGCTTTTTTACATCCTGTCTCTTTTTTCCTGTGGCTGGTAGAGTATTCACAGCTGGGAGAAACACTAAGATAGGCTCATAAATGTACGAGACGGGCTTGTCTTCAGCTAGACATGAATAACTCTGTATTTTCAGACATGCATTGTGTACTGGAAACGAGTAGTGAGTTACATTGTACTGATGCAAACTGATTTAGGTCATATCCAATATCCATATTTCGCTGTGTTCAGAAAAAAAGTAGAAAAACAGTTCTCCACAATAACGAATTAAGTGAGGGAGTGTATCTTCGCTGTACTGCATGTTGCAACGCAGAACAGCGAGAATTATTTCTCAGACCATACCGTCTGCGGTATGGTCTGCATCCAATGAGGGAGGGATGCGCTAGAGGAAAGCCCTGGATCAGGGAATCCCGCCGAGCCTCGCTGTAATAAATCAAGTGGAAGGCTGGATGAAGAGAAACGCTGATGGGAGTTTTCCTTTTATGCTCGGGCTCTACCCTAAAGTGTTGGGGCTGTCAGCACAGCACCGCGGCTTTTACAGAGCTGCTCCAGATGTCTTTTTGTGAACCTCTGTGTCTTTTCAGTTCCTGTGGAGCTCTCAGCATTTCCCCTCAAGGCTTTTACCCCTAAGGTTTAAGGTCTGTCTTTAGACATCAACAAGGGAGCTAACCAAGCTCCAGACCGAGGGAAAGGCCTTTCCCTTCTGGAGGTACAGTATAGCAAGCAACCAGTTAATGTTAGGGGGGACAGGAATAGGACCGTACAGTGTGTATTACTTTAGGACGATCCTTTTTGAACAGTTTACATTATGCATACTTTGAAAGGCTTAGGAGAGAAACGTCTTAAAGGTATACGGCGCCTCGATTGTGCCCCTAGAACCACACATTTCTTCTTCACCTCACTGATGTGTTCTGAAACTGTGTACAAATACCAATATACCACATATACTGTCAGCGTTTCTTTGTGAGCAGATGTTTAGTGAGTTACTATTTCAATATTCAGAATACAACGATTTCCGAATATGTCAGTATTCAGTCAATATTCCACTATTATTCAGAGTATTGACTTTCGGAATATTGACATGTTCCAGACAATAGTGGAATATGTGTGGGCATGTGAACGTGGTCACAGTGTGCACGTGTGTCCCTACAGTACGTGTGTGTTTGTATTCATTTATGTTGTGTGTGTGTGTGGTGCCGCTCTCTCCCAATGGCACGTGGCGTTTCTAAGCGTGTGACTTTATTTGACGTGCCTAACAGCGTTAAATCTCCGCCGCTGACTGACGGCGACACGACAGCCCTCCGAGCGTTACATCGAAAGACACGACTTGCATCTCCTCAATAGATTTATATTGTCACCGTAAACAGCAACAGCCCACACAAATACCGCCAAGTTTTGCGGATGCGTTTCCTTGCTTCCTGGTTATTACACTCCTTTGGCTCGTGAATGCTGAAGAACGGTGGCGTGGAGCATGATTAACTGGAATCAAAAAGCAGTTCAATGGCTCATTTTTTGTGAGAATGACGGAAGCTTCATTGGGCAATATTGCAACCAGAACTCCACCAATAAGCTCCTTGTACAGATGCAGGAAAGAGGATTTTCACAGTGGAGCATAATCGTGGAAATCCTGGATAAGTTGTTAGAAATTAAATTTCACTTTTCAGGTCTCTAAAGTATTAGAAAATATTCAATTATGTTTTGGAAAAGAAAGAAGGAAGGGATTTAATCATTCTAGAAATAATCATGGATCTATCCAGTCATTTTGTTCATACATTTTGAAAAGCTACAATAGGATAAAGGTCAGGTTGCCGTACTGTAATAACATAAAAATTGCCCTCGCAAATGTATTTTTAATAACTTTATTTCTTCATAGACTTCATTTTGGAAATGCATTCATAAAATTGGGTTGAAATCTCTGTGTCGTGGTCTTTACTGTTAATCATTTTATGATTTGTGATTAGTGATTAGTCATGAACATGGAACAGGAAACATCGCCTCTGCAAACTCTCTTTGCACACCGGGTTGACGAGCAACGTGATAAGAGATCAAGATTAACGGGGATGAGGAAAGGATTAAATCAACATTTCATGAAATGTCACTTGGATATGATTTTGTTTTTAAAGGTACACTCCATGATTTTAAAACACAGATTTCTACGAGAGTGTGGGCATCTGTATGGGGGGAGGGGTAGATAATTGTGTGAGCCAGTGCTACTGTAGGGATGGGTAGAGAATCCTAGAATCATTATAGCTGAATTCTACTCTTGTCGGTTTCAGAAAATAACCGGTGACCTTTTCCCGTCTCCCCAACAGGATTTAGGACTGCTGGGAACATCCCTCAATGACATTTTGTACAAGAATGCTGCGTTTCTCAACCTGGTGGACCCCATCTCCCACGAGCTCCTGCTCAGCCTGGCGCGCGACATGCAATGTCCCAAAAGGGTACGCACTCACTCAGTTCATAGCTGCTTCCTACCTTGTCAGCAGTTATAAATAGGGACGGAACGATACACACATTTTACGCTTTGACATGAAAATCTGTTTCCTATTTGGTCTAGCCTTATATTGGGCTACATCAGAAAATCAAGTTATCACTTGTCCAATAGGAAGACCAGAATTGAGAACTGTAGAGAGAGATTAGACAGCAGAATTGCCAATACAGTTTTAAATGTCGATACACTGTATTCAGCGCTGTCTTCTATTTCAAGTCAAGTATATTTATAAAGTCTTTAATCACATACAGTTTAATTACAGGTTTATTTGCTACATGACCAAGCTTCCCTATATTTTCCTTGAGCAAGTATTCCTTGTATTTCTCCTGCCTGTCTTCCATAGGTGGCAAAAGTACACACATTCTTTACTTAAGTGGAAGTACAGATACTGGTAAAAGACTGGTAAAAAGTATCAATTTTTTACTCTTCAGAAAATCAGAATACTTGCTCTGAATCTGCTCCGTCTGCAATGTTGTCTGGTTCACTTTCAGCCATGTCGCTAGTTCTCCCTCCCACAGTAAAAGTAAAATGTTTTCAGATAAATAAATACTCAAGTAAAGTACAGATACCTGAAAACTCTAGTACAACATAGTATTTGTACTGTACCTCTGCTGTCTGCTGACCTATGACAGGAATTTGTGTTAAACGTGACAAGGATTTAGAGAGTCGTTGTGCTGAGCTTAAAAGCTCAGTCACGACTGGAGACACGGTGGTGTTTCCTTAGATTAAATTGGATGGTTTAAGGACAGCCAGTATGATATAAAGAAGTTCAACGTGTGTTATAAAACACACGCTGACTCATTCAACCAGTTAATTTAGTTTTCAAAAAGCTTTTGATAGACTAGATGAGTTATACATTTTAAACTATGCTAGAAAATTCTGAATATGTAAATATATTCACATGAAACACAATTTCTTAAAAAAATGTTCCCACTGAACTGGAACTTCTGGGCTGTAATTTGGCTCTCATAATCATCCGAGTGGCTATAGCGGCGCCGTGTGTTTTGAAGTCCGAGGTGTTGTTTGTGTGTGGTACAACAAAGCACGTGGGCGCGGGGATGCTTAGCCGCCCGGAGGTAAATTGGTCTCTTTCTCCTCTCTTTTGCTGCATTGGCCTCTTTCTTGCTGTTGTGTTGTACCATTAATTAGATTTGACCTGCTCCGCTTAGCCCAATCCGTTTAAAGTCTGAAAGAGGAAGAGAGAGAGAGAGAGAGAGAAAGAGAGAGAGGGAAAAGGAGACAAATAGGAGGGGGAGAGAGAATGATGAACCGAGAGAGAGCTGACAGTGTAGCTAAAGCCTACTTTAGGTTGATGCAGGAAATGCTTCAGGCAGCTATAGTTAATGGACATGAAAGAACGGCTCTGGGATCCTGTTAAGACCAGCACCACATTAAGCCTTCATACAACAAGTTATTTACCTTTTAAACCGACGATTCTCCACGAGGGGGTCAGAACCCCCTTGGGGGTGGAGCGCGTGATGCTTTTTGGGGAGTTTTATTATCTTTTTAAAATGTGCATACATTTTGTTGTTTCCATTGGTGTTTATAGCTGTTTATGTATCCTACTGTTATGCTATGCTATTAAAATAAGGTTAGTAGAAGGTCTGTAGCTGCACACAAGGGGGCCCCGAGGTTCTTTCATGGAGCCATGGGTCCCGAACCGTTGAGAACCACTCCTGTAAACTAGTGGTTCATAATTCAAGATTATACTGTACCAACACTGTATAGTATGTAAAAAAAAAAACAATTGTACAAGTATACAATGTCTGTCAATGCCTGTCTTGGTGATTTTATACACAGGGGAATTCAACGGGATATTGAACTTCTGTTAAACTGCTAAGGACTTTAATTTGGGACTTTAGAATAAGAAGTACTGTGCTGCACGTGTGTGAGTGCCGTATATACTCATAGTAACACATGGGCGGCTCTGGGTGTTGCAGGAGACGGAATCGTATAAGTCCACCAACAAGATCTGCAGACAGCTAATCTACCACCTGACCCCTCACTCCAAGTGGACCAGACAGAACGTGCCCAGGAGAAAGTCTCAGATCTGGTGAGTGTGTCCGCTGTCTGCCCTCGGCCTTCTGCCACAGCTTGGCACCCCACCAAGACCCTTTATATGTATAGCTGCCTTCGCATTCACAATGAAACAATCTATAAGGAGTGGAGAAGAACTCAACAATCTCTAAAAGAATGATAAAATAAGAAATATACCATCTAAATATAAAAATAACAGACTGAATTTCTCTGAATGATGAGCAAACTAGGAATATAGGTGCTATAAATCATTAAACAATAAAGCGACATAAAAACCCTTAAAATAGCACCAGGTACAGTAATACCAACCATAACCATGTACAGTATATCCTACATAAACACCAAAAGTATTTATTTCTGCCTTTACTCGCGCAAGAATAGAACCGGCACGACAACCAATTAGCCTGAACTTTATGCTAAAAAGATGCTAGGAAGCGCACAGTCGGACGCCCTCTGATTGCAATTGATAAAACAGACAAAAAGACATAATATGTACATGCGTTCTCATGTACACAATCTCACCCCTAGCTGCCAGCCCCACTGCCACGAGGTTTATAATAAGCTTTACGAGACGATACACACAAAGGGTTTCGCTCGCTAGCCTAATTATAGAGTGACAGCAGCTGCGCTCATAATGCCGCGGTGTCTCTGAGGTTGTGGTTCAGGCCAGGTCAGGTCGGCTCTCAGATTGGCCCCCATCCGTGAGCAAACTGGACTCTGAAGTTGTGGGATTGACACGGGCAAAATAATTGAGGCATGGACGCCGAGTCCAGCGATATACAGTAAATCTGAAGTAATCCTCTATAACCAATACAAATAAACAGCTCCGCTATACTCATGACAGTGAACAGGTGCATTTGTTGGGGAAAGAAATAACACAATCTGCTAATGATCGCCCTGCGCTTTGCTTTGCTCTCCCCAAGCAATTAACCCAGTTTGAAAGATATTTTGACAGCCTTGGTTAAAACTTTCCCGCGTCTCCCTGCTCATTTGCCACGTTTGAGAAAGGAGTTTCACTCTAACAAGGGAGACATTCCCCGTGTTCATTAGTGAGCGCTGCCTCCCCCGGAGCTGACTCCCACCACCCAGACAGCCTCAGTGGAGCCTGGATTCTGGGTTGGGCTTATTGAGGAAAGACTCCTTCTGTGTCCTTCTGTGTCCTTCTGTGAAGTATTGGGCGACAACGGACATTGATATTTACAGTTAGCATAGCTGAACCCCACATAAACGGACAGGGATTTGTACATAGACTGTGTAATATAGTGGACAGAGCCTCCGGGGCTGTAAAGTGAAGCCAACGCGGAAGTGCCTTAACCCCTGCAATTCTATGAAATGGCCACTAGGGGCGCACCTTGGCTGCAAAAAGCAGTTTCACTCATTGACTCCCATTGTAAATGACACATGATTCATTAGTTCAATAAACAGGTTACTGACGAGTTTATGGTCTCAATCTCTAGTTTATAGTGTCAGAGTAAAACAGACGATAAAGCAGGGTTTTGGGGCGTGGCTACCTTGTGCAGATGTGGCGACAGGTTGCCGGTTCAGGCGGGCTTGTGAAGAGTGCTCGGCAGTGACGTCAATCCATTCCTTGCGCTCCTCCCCAGGCACAACCCTCTGATCCAAATATGGTAATTTCCGGCTTCATTTTTCCACAAAGCAATGGGTGATGTCACGGTAGCTCCGTCCACTATATATACTGTCAGTGGCTTTGTATCATCCAATCAGTGGTTTTTAAACCTGTCGAGCAACGACACCCCAAAATAAAGGTTATTAGCATAGCAGTTAACAACAGTTTTTCAACAACCACGTTGAAAAATATATGCTTGCTATAAAACTCAAAATAATTCAAAATAAAACCCAGGTGCTTAGATGCACATTGACAACTACAGCTCTAAAAATCCTTTTTTGCTCTACAGTAATCTTGACTTTCTTTCCACTCACCCCCTCCTCCTCCCAAGACTTACACTCTTTCCCTTTTCATTTGCAGTCGCTCAATCCTTTTTATAGCTCTGCTAAAACCCCTGTTTTAGCATTGATTTTCTTTTCATGGTATTTTTCTTCCCTCCTTTAATTCAAGACTCCAATTTGTTCGACAGTTTCCTTGTAGACAGCACAGAGGGGATTCGTAGAGTCTGAGACTCATGGGAAATATACTGCTGGAGAGAGAAAAGTGGCGCTTATCGCATGCAAGGCTGTCCTATAAGACATACTTTATATATACAGTATATATACTGTATATACAAAATGTAATTCATGTCTCTCCATATCTAGGAATAGAAAAATACAAGATATAAAAAAAATAACAGTCGCCTAAATGCTTAATGGATTCATTGTTAGAAGTGGCCTCAGAAAATCTGTTACAGCAAGAGATAACTCAAACTGAATGTTGAGTTAACATTAACATTAACTTTAACATTTACATTTCATGACGTAGATATGTACCAACTGGTCGAATCTACATCAGCAAGTGCCTTGGATGATTTTAAACAATAGATGGCGTGTTGAGCCATTTTCAACCCATAAAATGCAGATATATATAAAAATGGAAATTAAGTCAATAATAACACTAGCATTGATGTGTCTCATCACAGTTCAGTCCTATCATTTAGTTTACAGCTCAAAAAACACATTTTGGGGTGCAGTTACACAATAAATTAGCCTTTATTGTTGAATTTCTGCTCTGTATAAATAAGTCTTCAACATTCTAAACCTTTTATTTTTACAGCAGTCACAGTGTCGCACTTAATAGATTGTCAACAAAACCCGATGTTTTTCTCAGCAGTAATGTTTCCTAGTGCAGTGTTGTTGAGTCCCACAAGAAGTGATGTGTGATGTTTTTATAATCTGTATTGGATTTCAGATTAATCAAGCCCATATTCTTTTTATTACTGCAAGATTGCCTCTCCAGCACATTTGAAAGCAATTGGACTGTGGATGTATTCCATTATGTTTTTTGTCCTTATTGAAAGGCATTCGCTGTTTCCAGGTTGTTAAAGCAGAAGGTCTACCTTAGCTGCCATAAAACAGGACTATGCTTCAACTGCCAATCAGACGAGTACTGTAAATCGTCAGTCATCTATTTAAGGACCTTGTGTATTTCACAACAATTTTGAGTTAAACATTAAGCCATATGACTAGAATAGATCATTTAAATACAGCATGTAACAGATATCTTGGCTGCGTTGAAAGAGATTATCACGACAGAATATGAAGACACCATTAAATCGTTTCTACCTATCAGTGTGGAGTATTATGGGTTGTGAACATTCTCATAAGTGTGAAGGGCATTTACATATACGTTGCTTTATTAGAGTCAACATTTAGGTGTTCTATTCAAATCAACAAAGCCACCTCCTAAACTATATGCTTTAACAGAATCTGCGGTCGGATTTAGATACAGTAAGTGCTGTAATTCAGTGTGACTGACTGGTCAGTCTGACAGTCAGGTCGAGCTGGCGAAAAAGGAGCTGTGTTTGTTTGTCGGTTGCAGGGCTTCTCAGCTGTGTGTGGGTGTTGATATCCCAGGTCTACCATCTGTCTGACCTGCATCACTGATATTTGACCCAGGCCTTAAGCTATTAGCTTACAGTAATACAGCAGGTTTGTACTATTGACTTTCAAATTGTAGATGGCATTTACAACATGCACACACAACAATACATATAGGCCCGGCATACTCAGCAGTCAGGCAGACTACCTTATTCTATATATTTTACTCCATAATCGTTTGCTTTCTACAGTGTTTAGGCTATTTTCATTATTCCTGTTCCTAGAAGTTTGTGCCTGGATTTTATGCCCCAAGGCCGTTACTTATTTAGTATCGGAATAATACAGTAGCACTACTTCACATATTCAACTGTGCAGGAGATGTTTGATCTTTGCATATATCTGTATACTGTAGCTTTTTGTATTGTCCTGTCTCATGTTTGCATTACGACCAAGCATGTCATTATCATAGTAAACATTAAAACTTGAAACTTGGAACTAGCTTCTACAGAAGAATAAAATATTATAGTCTTGTTACCGTAACGATGACATTGCTTTACTTTGTTAGTGTGTAAAAAAAAAAAAATAGTGTGTAAAAGTATGTATTATAGTACATGCTTTCATAGGTATTTCAAACCTTCTAATTATGGCCAGGCTATTACATATGTAGTGTATACATGTTAGTATTTATACTGCAGTAGGACAGTAGTGGTAGTATTTTGGGCAGGGTATTTCCATATGTAGTGTATACATGTTAGTATTTATTCTGCAGCAGTACTGTAGTGGTACTTCTGTATTTGGGGCAGGGATTTTCTATACGTTTCTATATGCAGTTTGTTGGTATCACAGGTATCCACTTTGCCTCAATCCATCCCCCTTCTGTCCACAAATACCCACTATGCCTTCAACCAGTGGGTAAAAGTGGGTGTGTGTTGCAGTACTACGTGTTAAAGCCCATTATCTGTACTGTGATCACACCTGTTCTCTGGGTCCGTTAAGGCAGACAGTGTGTAAGGCCTGCTTAACTTAATTTATTTACATCTGGCTTCTGTGCGGTAGGCCTACTCTGAGCCACGTGCCATCTGATGTTTACAACTGTGCAACCTATTTCATGCGCCACGGTGTCCCCTGAAGACCGAAAATACCCTGACTCAGCAGTTCTGACCCCTGACTAACTAAACCCATAGGGAACACACTCACCACAAGGACATGTGACAATGACACATATGACATATACAAAAAAATAAACCACATACGGTACACAGATGATATATACGCACAAATGTATGGTGAAGTAATATGAACATTAATTAACTCACAACCAAGAATTCAAAGACGTCCTTTGTTCCCTGAGAGGGAGATTGTTGGTTGGCCTGCTAATTGTGTAACATAGATGTTCATTTGGAAACATTAGATGGCTGGTCTTCACCTTTAATCGACTTAAAGAGGACTCCCACGGTCATAATCTTTAATTAACGAGACACTTGGAGGCTTGGCACAGGGACAGCTGAAGACTCTTAAGATGAAGATATCGGAGCCGTGTGGGGAGGGGTAAAGAGGAGTGCGAGCCACTCAACACTCAGGTGTAGGAGGGACATGCGCTCTCTGGGTTTAAAGCCACAACAATATGTTTTTTGTACTGCTGGTTTCGACCACAAGGGGAATTCCAGACACAAAAGGAGAAGTTTCGCTTTAACATTCGCTAAACAGAAATAAACAATATCAAAGCTATTCTAGTTGAGATAAAGCACGCTAAAGTAAGATAATATCACATAAGACCAATACACTGACCATTTAATGCAGTTTTAAGGGGCTTTTAATCCTACAGCGTGTATTTGGGATACTGTCTAGCTCAGGCTGGAGGACATTTGTGACAATATATCCCTACACACACACACACACACACACACACACACACACACACACACACACACACACACACACACACACACACCCTTTACAGTTGATGCAGATCACTTATCCAGCATGGCCTCCCCTGCATTTTAATGTTGGTTTCATAACTGTGCTTTGACATGGCACATCGGCAGACCCCCTCCTCCCTGCTGCAGTTATGTAACACAAATTGTTTTCTTCATATCCTGTTGCAGTATTCTTTTCTAATAAGTTTCCAGTTTGTCACATTGGATCAAGTCATTGATTCATTTATAGCTCAGCCATAGAAGATATTCATGCGCGCCGCGCACGCTTGACTTAAAGTGCAAGAGGATTTGTAGTCGTTGGCACTGCATAAATATTGGGCTGCTTGGTTTGTAAGTGGTACTGTACTGTATATTATCAGAAGAAAACCGTGTTAACGCTGCTTTATTTGGGAGGATGAAGCTGGTACCTTGGCTATTCTTTTCTCTTCTACTGCCTTATATTTCTATTCTGTTTGACTTCACTTCCAACGATTTGTATTTCTCTACTTCCAGTTCAAATTATTGATCCTTTTTTCTCTTCTCTTCTATTTCCTTACATTTCTATTCTATGTAACTTCAATTGTAATTATATTATATTCTATTACTTCTATTTCTATTACTTTGTATTTTATGTGATCTCTTTCATGCCATGTGTGTTGTTGTGGCCTGGGGATGTTCGGAGCGAAAATGAAAACAGTGCCTGTGTTGTTGGGCCCCCTGCGGTGCCTTCATGTCAGGGGCGCCCCCGTGAGGCTGTTGCCGTGGCAGGTGAGCGGGGTGTTGACAGCGCGACAGTTTGCTGCTCTCCTGCACAGTGTCCTGCAGGCTAATTAAAGCTCCATCTCACCTGCTCAGGAGACAGTCAGCAGCCTGCTGACTGCTGGAACATCTAGGCTGGGTATCGGCTGCTGAGTGGGTGGGCTTAGGGGATTTAGCCAATGTTTGCGGGGGGTTTTCATCATTTCTGGACGGGTTCCCAAATGTTTTGTTTTTGCCTGCCAGGCAGACTTGCGTCTATCCATCTTAAGACTCTCACTTTAAGAGTTGAGCAGTGGATTAAAAGCACTATAGTCTGACTTATATGTTTCTCTGTTCCGCACCTCAGTTTAACATTTAGCGTGAACTGTAACCGGAACGTTACAAGCTTGAACCTGCGGTAACGGAATCCAGGGAGAAAGAGTGTGCACAGATGCACAACGATTATGTGCACCTGTGGGGAGGGTGTATGTGTGGGTCGGTCATTGTTTGTGCTCGTCACTGTTTGTTCCGGTGGATTTAACGCCGAGCTGGGTGAAGACTTGTGAAGTCTTCACTTAGTGAAGACGAAGTGAAGACTTCGTGTTTTGGGTTTTCTTCCCCCTGTTTCCAGGGCCTCGTTTTGGTCTGCAGTTGCACCCGCCCCGTCCGCTTGCTATAAATGTCTTGCTATAGGCTAGCCTTTGGGCACAGTCTGTTGAAAGGATTCACATCAAGAGAGCAATGTTGCATTCCTGGTTTACACAATGAAGATGAATCCAGGCTGTAGGCTGTGGCAGGTTAGCACAGGCTTCAGCTAGACTCCCCAGCATGCAGGACACAGCTGCCTGCGGGCAGAACCGCTCGTGTCAATACGCTGAATAAACAAGTACAGCGTTGGTGAAGCCGACATTGATTTGACCGATCCCGTGAGTGCGTGCAGCTTTCCGTCATCGTAGAATGTGGCTCCGGTGTTATTTAATTTCGGCTGATGAAGCGCGGCCATTATTTCTGGTTGAACGTGCACCATACTTTCCCCCTCTTAAGGTTCCTGTGAGCTCAGACTATTAACCAGTGCTTTCTTCTGGGGATGTGTGTGGCAACTCCTGAGCGTGCGTGTGCATACTGTACGTGGGCAGTGCTGAAAAATAGTCCTGCCGTTAAAGGTTAAACATGCATAGACAAGCCTATATTTATTCTAGGATAAATAAATAGATAGTTTGCTAAGCCTTTTCATTCTCATGAATGGGTATTAACAGGCAGCTCTAGCATGTGTTCTGTGCCTTCCAGAGCTTCTCTGTGTTACTGATTCATGAGCTTAAATGGGGGAACGTGTATTCTATGTGGGCGGAAGGAATCCAAGTTTCTTTTTCCATCCAAGCCTTTTGCAGAACATCGAAAGGCTCCGCGAATCCTGTAAGAAACCCTCTAAATGTTTCGCTTCATAGGAGTCCGTAGAATGGGATATAGCCTGGCGTCCCTGTTTGAAATTTCACCCAGTTTCAGTTAGGCATTTCGTTGGCAGACTGCTTGTTGCATTGGAGCAGAGATTGATTGGCACTTTTGAATAGCTGGGCAAGTCCTAGGCCAGTTCCGATAAGCACTTAACCATTATAGAGCCATTCGGTTGGTGGTTTCTGAGGAAAGAGCCTAACCCTTAATGTACTGTAACTAGATATGGTGCTGAGAGAGAGTCTGACAGTTTTATACCTGGCAATAAAATGCATCACAGGCTATTTGACAATACATGTGTGAACACATCCAAAACATCTTGAGTACCCGTTCACCCAAACCAAATTTATAAATGGTCTGGGACACATGTATCCATATTGTTATTGTACTGTAGTGTAAAAGCTATGGGCTTCAAAAGATGCATTTGCCACCATTAAATCTAAAAATACACCCACACGGCCGACAAAAAAATGAAAAACAATGTTTATTGGTGGATAGAGCAACTGGGAGACAAAGTGTTTCATTTCTCTGTGGTCTGACGAGTCAGAGCAGAGTAAATATACAAGCAGATTTCTAAACAAATAGAGGGAAATTGGTACAGCGAAACCTAGTTGCAATCCCAAAGAAAATTAAAACAGTTGTTTTCTCTGTTTTCTCAAACACAGAAACATTGCAAATTGGGCGTGATGTAATTAGCATATTTAACGGGAAAGCGTAACTAGTTCTGAAGTGGCCTGGACTTGAGTGCTTTTTTTTCTATTGTCTCGTACGTGTCTTGTTTTTGCAGGTATTCTAACTGTCGCTCTCGACTGTGTCAAGTGCCTATATTTATTCATTTAAATTTGTTGTTGTTCTTTCCATTACCAAATGGACCTATATCTGCCCCCATTTCAACACTATGCAGGTTCATTCATTTAACTGAAAGCTTCAGATGGGCTAAGGTATAGCAAACAACAGCAATTTTCTGTTCAATATCAATGTATTTCTGTGCTCTGGGTTTTACACACCATCACCGCCACATTATAGCAGCCACAAATGAACAGCGACCCCCAGGAGGCGCAGTGTATTAAAACCAATTAGAGCGCCTGGGCAAGCCCACGTTAAAGTGGCCAATAGTTTGAGACGTGAGTCACTTCTCATCAGGAGCCGGCGATGCCTCGTGACGCCAAACACGTGTGTTGTGAGTAGCGGGGAATGTGAACCCAAAAGCAGACCCGGGTAGGCAGAGAGTTTGTATCAACACGACCTGTT
>JAOEHI010006818.1:23976-35768 GCA_025447815.1 Percopsis transmontana | reverse complement strand
GTGTGTGTGTGTGTGTGTGTGTGTGTGTGTGTGTGTGTGTGTGTGTGTGTGTGTGTGTGTGTGTGTGTGTGGTGTACAGTAACAGGTCTTTTGTGTTCTGGCTTTATTCTTCAATTATAACCTGGTTTGATTTGGTACTCACTTTCTGATGTTTGTTTCTCCAAGGGATTTTTCCACTGCGGTATTAAGGATGACAACACACAAAAGAATCACCAGCGGTTCATGCATTGGATCTGACAGCCAAGGCAGCGCAAGCTTTTTAAAGTCTGATCACAACCTTGAGTGGCAGGGCTCGGGTACAGAGGAAATGGTGATTTTACACAAGGCTCAGGTCTACCTTGTCTCTCTTTATTCATTCAGTAACTGCATTGAAACATCCCAACAAGTGGGAGGAGCATAATTGTTTTTTTTATTCCAGATATAACAGAAGATGTCATTTAGGGTAGGATAGCAATAGCAAAGGATTACACTTTCCAGTAATCTGTCAGTATAGGCATTATGAACAATAGTGCTTTCCAATAGCCAAATTGCGTCCTTTAGCAGACACTTTTATGTAAAAAACAAATTACAAGTACAATTACAAGTACAATTACAAGTATTAAGTAGGGGTTAGGCGTCTTGCTCATGGATGTTGTAGTTAGGCCGTTGCTGGGAATCGCACACCCTAGACCTTTAGGCTAGGGGTAAAATGCCCATGCAGACGACTAGACCACCTACTGTATCTCTAAAAAGAAGATAGTAGATAATAAGATCTGAAAGATCATCTAAAAGAAAGCACACATCAGCGATTGATTACAGCGATTGTAAGAGAGGGTGATCAAAAGTCCTTATCACGATAATTTCATACATTTACCTCGATAACGATAAATGCACCATAATCTTCCAAAAATTATTATTATTACAAAAGAGATAACTTGTTGCTCAGTTAGCATTTCCTGAATAAATGGAAGACACAAATTGAGGATGATAAGAAAGCAAAAAGCATGCATGTAATAAGTACTTGTTAACCAAGCACAGACGTTTTAATCTGCAAGAAGAGCATTGGAAGTATGTCTGTTCCTATTTCCGGACTTACCTTGGAGACGTGGACTAGAATAAACCCCTCATGGGGCTGAACAGGTCACACTTTCCATTTAGCTCAATTAGCCTTCACCTGGTCCCACGGATGTTACCTGTCAAACCTTCTCTCTCGATCCCTGTTAGGAGAGTGAAAAAGTGGGTTTGATCCCTGGCCCACCTGTAAGCATCCTTGAGCAAGATGCCTGCTCTTTAATACTTGTTCTCACTGTAAGTCGCAAGTGTCTGATAAATGTCCTAATTGTTGTTCTCTTGAGGCGATATTCTAACAAAGAGACTTCAATGTTGGCTGTCCAACAACAACTCTTAGCGCTTAGCGTCTACTGAACAAAATGTCTGCTGTTGCGTGCTTTTGGTTGAGGCCATTTGCAGTAATAAACATACTAATGTGTATAGCGGCAATAAAACAGAGAATGTCAATGACTTAGCTTTTGTGTAACACTTAATTTACACATTAAATTATTATTATGTATTTACATTATATCACACACACAGAGCTCCGCTGTCCATGTATGTGTTCTTGCATCCTAGCGGTGAATAAACTAAACCTTTGTCTCTAGTCAGCCCTATCAATTTATTAGCGTTATGCCTGCTTTGTATTTCACTCTATTGTTCGCTGGGCTCAACTTGCCCAGCGAACAATGCCCAGGAGAGATCTTTGAACTGTAGATTGAGTGAGGCAGAGAGAGGCTGAGAGAGAATGAGAGGATTTTTACTTCATTTGGAGTTCATCAGCTACTGTTTTACCTCAGTACTTTGTCTGAAAGTCACTGTTCTCTTTTTCTGCTTGCTGGAACATCGGAATAACTGCCTTTACATTCACGTATTAATTTCATTGTGAAATATACTTTTGAAATCTAGTCAGTCGAGTCAGTTGAGATGTAGTTGTTTAGATGCTTAACAGTTAAACATTTTGGGTGGGAAATAATTACTATTTGCAGTAATATTACAATTGGAAATATCAATATCACAATTTTTCCATTATCAAGCACACTGCAGACATTTTAAACAAAAGTATGGATACGATTGTTGTATTACATTAAATTATTACTATAAGATGAGTTCGGGTTGTACGGTGTGGTACGGAGAGAAGGATGAAGCTATCATTGTTTAGATTGAATCACCGGGAGTCCTGCCATTTCCCATGCAGGTTTGGTGTCTTGCTCTTGATTTTTGGTCATATCGCTTGTAGAGTCTTGTAAACCAAAGCAGAGCTCAGCCTCATTAATCGTTTGCTTTGAATTAACATTCATGCCACAAGATTAACAGTAGATGAGAGCATCACTGCAAGATGAATGATGGAGTAGCATTGATCCAGAGAGGTAGACCTCATCACTACTGTATGAGTAAGTGGTTCATTCACCTGGGACAGCCCAAGTTCCTCTAGACCCTGCAAATGAAATTAGAGCCTGTCCCCCGAAGCCAAATGCAGAACTTGGAAAGAAGTCGAAGAAGATGTTTTGCATTGTGAATGCATTATTAAAATAGGCAGCTCTCATCTCTTAAGCGGTCTCTCAGCTCTCATATTGGTTCCCTGCTTGGCATGCGCGGCTAAAATTAGAATAGATTATGTAAAATATTTTGTAGATCACTACAGAATAGATTACTTCTGCCTCTATTGTCTTTAGCTCACAGAATTCTGTATAAAAGTATAAATTATAGCATTGACCTTGTTTATTAAATTGTGTTTGCAAGTACTTTTTATAGTCTGCATGTTAGCCTTATTTAGTGCCAGGGCAGAGGATTTACACTTGATAAGACACTGATGATAAAGCAATGACAACAAGAATATTGAGATAATCAATGCATTTGAACACAATTTAGCAAGCTTGCCATTTGTTCCTATGTCGTAATCAGTGACAATGAACCTTCAAGTTAGTCAGCATGTCATTTATGTGGAGAGGGCACAACAAATGTATCACTCGTTTTAATTGCGCAGCATAAAGAATAAATATATATAACAATATAATATAATAAAATAATAAAAACATTTCTCGATTATTGGAATTTCGAAAAGCCTCCTGTGAACCCTTTGGAGGGGGTCACAGTTTGAAACCATTTAGAGCTGCCTCTGCTTCACTGAATAATAAAATGTAATAACCTGTTGGATATAAACAAAGATTGGATTTACATTACACCTGCGATCCAAACATATAGCTGGTGGCTCACAAGCATGGAACTGAGGCAGAGGATTTTACCCATAATAATCTGCAGACTGGGAATGCTGGCCCCCTAAGTAGATTTATTTCTAACCGCTTAATATAGAATAAAAGTAGGCTGTGCTTTAGATGGGCCTTATCAGCCTCAGTGCCAGCTATGTGCCCCTCTGTTGAAGCCTGCGTGAGAGACATGTCTTCCTGACGTGAAGGCGCCCTGCAAAGATAATGTGTTAATCCTAATGTGGAGAAATGGAGCGATAAACCCTCAAGGCTCTGGCATGCTTTCAGATTAGGACAGGCAGCTGGCGGCCAAGACAGTAATAACTGCGATTTCAGTGACATCTATGATGTCCCGTGTGTTCGCTCTGCTTGCCCTGTTGACTGTCATCTCATTCAGCCCAAACACACTTAGCAGCCTGAGCTAATAACCAGTGGGTGAAGGAATGACTAATGCTAGTAACTAACTGAGCTGCTTTCCAATGCTCTTACTTCTACAGGCCATTAGCTGCTTAAACAAAGCCTGTAGTTTTACCTTATTTGTCTTTCATTTTAGTTCTTTAACACTGGGACTGTCGTATACTAAGGCTTACTTAGCTTTCATTTTTTAGCCTCTATAAGTATTTTTTTCATTACAGTAAAGGGACACCTATGGATTGTGTTACAGGGCCTCCAGAACCCTGAGTAATCACACCAGCTTTTATGGAAACACAACTACGTGAGCCAGGGATTGGCTGCAACCAATCAGAGTTGTTGTTTCCTGCACTGACGTCCAAACAAGCTGGGCCACTTTATATGCGGTTCTGCGGGCTATAGCAAAATCAAGTGTACTTTTAACATCTGTGTGAAAGTGTAATATCACCTTTAATAAACATCACCATGCCCTGCCTGGACACTTGCCAGGTATATGAAAGATATGTGTCAGAAATAGGGTTTCATTTTCACAGCCACTAACAATGCACTGAGCAACAATGGTTACAAACACACCACCAAAAAGTGCTTTACTATCTAAATCGTTTTGCTCTAGATATTCAAGCTCTCACCCTAGAACATCTAGGCAGCTTTTTGACAAATCTGAGTGATTTGTTTGCTGTTACAGTTGCAGGGACGTGTACGTTTGGAGAGGGAGAATAATCACATTTGCATTCAATACTGAATTCAAATAAGCATGGCAGTTAGAGAAGGCACGTGACGTATAGGATGACATGCTTTCATAAAGATGATGACAGATACAATTATGTATTTTAGACCATTGAGTTAGTTTTTCACAATTAGGAGGTCAGTTTTATATGAATTCTGAGGTGTCATCAAAGTAGTTTTGACGCAGTATCCGAAAGAGCCATAGTCAGTTGTAAAAACTCTCTCTCACTCTCTCTCTCTCTCTCTCGCTCTCTCTCTCCCTCTCTCCTTGTTTTGGCAGTAAGCTTGGCCCTGGATTCCAACACTTGCCTTTATATTATTTATTTTTCCCTCTCTTTCTTATTTGATTTCCCTCTCTTTCCCTCCCCTTTTCTTACGCTGCCTCCGTCTTTCCGCTATCTGGCAGCACTGCAGCTCAGCAGATTAATGAGCTTGCCCTAAGAGAACCCGACACCGGTCGACAACACTGCACTGACACACAATACATGACACAGCAGTAAAGATACTGGAGGCCTTTGGCCAGAAGCTATAGTCACTCAACCTTTTGTAATGAATGAAAGAATCCAAGGGTGTAAATATGCGCAGTCCACTTAAACAAGAGAATCTGCAGTAGCTGCACTGAAGCAAAACACCTGTATGATTTTGACATTGCAACACCATTTTGCAAGCTTTAGTAAAAAGTCTTTCAGAGAAAGGAGCCTAAAGAATGGTTCAGTAGAAAGACGTGCAAACGTTTCGCATCGGAAAGTCACTAGTGTTACTGTTTTACACCTATGCCACTAGTGTGAATATCTGCTTGCAGTAGTATCACTTCAGTACATCGGGACCATGTGCTCCACACTAGGAGCACATGGTCCATACAAAAAAAGTACAGCAAACAGCTGTTTTAGTGAAAGGAATTCATTAATTCATTAATCTCAATAAAGTACCTATTCTTTCAATTCAACCTGGTTCGATAGTAGGTTGAATAGTAGGTGCGATAGAGAGGAGAGGGTATAGTCTATTCAATTATAAAGAAAATGACCTATTGTGTATTTAACACTTCAGACAAAGGGTATGGTAGAAACAGTTCAACTTTTTTTCAGACCACAGCAGACCTATACTTAATTATCCATAGAATTGTCCTTTTCAAAGGCAGTATTGCATCAAACCGATTCAGAACAAATTTCATTGTTTCATGCATTACTGCCTGGCCTTAGCGCCCCAGGGCACACACACTTTAGTCATCTTTAAACAAACAAAAAAGTAAAGAGGTGATTCAGGATGAGGAGGTTTAAAGCACTCAAGAGTCACGCTGAGCTTCATCAGTTTAATTAAATAGTGTAACGATCCAGTGTTGCAGATTTTATTCACTGCCTAGTGTGAACCCCAGTCCTCTCTATGGCTCATTTTAAATTTATAGCTAAGTTATAATTAAGTCATTTTGCCATCACATTTTTGGGAGGCATAGAGGAGATTATGTTTTAGGGAGCAGCAAGACTCCAAGTTACAGTACTAAAACTAAATCACACCAATACTGGGTGGAGGCCGTTTTGTCCCAGGGATTATATAGTATTACCACGACTACAGGCCTGGGGAAAACGAAATGAAAGGATTTTTTAAATTGAACTTTTCTAGGAATCACCACCATCTCCACCACTCACCGGGTTCTCAGGCTGCCGCTGGTGAATGTCCAAATCCCACTGGAACATCTCGTCACCTACTGTCTAATCTCGCCACTTTTTTTTTTGTTTTCTGGGCCCATCTCCGCTTCCCTCGAAGGCTCGGCAAGTTTGGAAGCCCAAAACATACATTTGTAAACGTTATTTGTTTTAGTCACTGCACTGGTTGCAATCTTTTTTTTCCCATCATCAACAGAATTCAGTTGATCATACAAAAACGGACAGAAAAATGACATTAGGTCATTTAGCAGACGCTTTTATCCAAAGCGATTTACAGTTAGTACAATTTCAAGTATTAAGGAGCAGGCGTAGGAATTTTGCTCAAGGATGCTTCCAGGTAAGGCCAGGCTTGTTGGGGATTGAACCCGTGACCTTTCAGCTGGGAGTAGACCACCCTAGCTAGACTATCCTGCCCTAGGAGATTCTCTAGACTGTATTCAACCAACCCCAAAACGATATAGAACCTGGGTTGTATTTCCCTCAGGTGAATGGTTGTATCATTTACTCATCCGTTCAGATCCATTCCACTCAATCTGTTCACCAGTTATCAGTAAATATATATAATTGAACTTAAGAGCTGACAGCAGTAGCATCGTTGACCCTACCTACTAGAAAGTCAAAACATTTTCCATGCCAAGAGAAACATCTTTGTTAACCGCTCAGCCATGCTTTATAACTGGCAGAGATAAAAAATAGCTTGTATATCTATGGAAACATAAAGGCTTTTCTGAAAGGACTCTCTTGTTAGTTCATTTCAAACTACAAAGGGGAGGGGAGACAAAGCGTATTTGAGACTGTCACTGAGAAGAGGATTTCAGAGATGGGGTAATTATGAGGTGATTTATCATTTGGACACAAGATGTGAACTTGGATATCATTCGGTTTTGGTACGGACTTCATGTTCAATGTATCTCCCAATTCCTTTAGGAGGCCTACTTGGATGTTTAATCTGAATTGCAAACATGTTTTCTCCGCAGTGTTTGTTAGTTTGTGTGTGTGTGTGTGTGTGAGAGAGAGAGAGTTTTTTTATGGAGTCGGCCTGTGTGTATTTGTATAGATTAACAAGAAACAGCACCGTAGAATGTGCAACGCTGGTGTGTGTCCACTGTAAGCACTGGAGGCACTTTAAAGGGAAAGGTAGAAATCTTTACCTTGACTCGTAGGCCTGCCTGCTGGCTCAGCATATTATATAAACAACAGTGTCCTGTGTGTGTGTCTGTGTGTGTCTGTGTGTGTGTGTCTGTGTCTGTGTGTCTGTCTCTGTGTGTGTGTGTGTGCCAGGTTTTTAGGAAGGACAGTTTAACAGAGATGAATGTGGGAAATGGAGTGAAAGTCATTACTGTATATAGTATAATGACAGCGTGTCCATGAGTCACAAGGGGAGCGCTGCCTCTGCTAATCATGCAGCATGCTGACAATATGCAGATATTAATGACGGATGCGGTCTATTTTTCGCACACTAATTATGTGTGGGATTAATGCTTTGTGGGTGAGAATTTTATTACATTACTCACATCGCATATTTTGTATTTCCTGTGAAAACACAATATCGATTGGTTCTTTAAGTAGTGTGTGTGTGTGTGTGTGTGTGTGTGTGTGTGTGTGTGTGTGTACTGCTATACAGTATGCTTCACATACTGTATAGCTTTCTATAGGTTTGCTATAGATGTGAACACACTGGTTCTGGGTCTGTGGCCATGCTGCTGTGGGGCAGGATAGTCTAGTGGTCTAGGCGTTAGACTCCCAGCCAGAAGGTCATGGGTTCGATCCCCAGAGATGTAAGCATCCTTGAGCAAGATGCCTAACCCCTATCTGCTCCATGTAATAGCACCACGTAATTGTATGTCGCTTTGGATAAAAGCGTCTGCTAAATGATCTAATTGTGATTTGTTGTCTCTTGGTGATATTGTAATGTGGCGGACACGGTGTAGAAGTGGGGGGGGATACATTTTTATTTGAATTTTGAACCCTTTTACATGTGGCCTTCTTAAACAATTAAACATAGC
Source organism: Percopsis transmontana (assembly GCA_025447815.1). Taxonomy (NCBI): domain Eukaryota; kingdom Metazoa; phylum Chordata; class Actinopteri; order Percopsiformes; family Percopsidae; genus Percopsis; species Percopsis transmontana. Next base: position 27,728 of record JAOEHI010006818.1, on the reverse strand, counting down.
TGTTTGCTTCCTTCCTTTGGTTTTGTGTAAGCTAAGTTATTGGTGACAGTCACCCTGAATGTGTCGTTTTGTGACAGTCAGCAGATTTTTAGCGGTACACTGTAAGCACATGCACACTACACACGCACAAAAAGATACACAAAGCTCAATCCCTGGGAAAAATTATTAATGTTTCATAATGCAGATTCAGCCATTTTCCTTTTTACATTGTGATCCTTGCCAAATTGCTGAGGGATGATTTGACTTCTTTCCACTCTATAAATGTCATTTTGATACCATTTTAGATGCAACATCTGGGTGTTTATTATGAAATATTGACTAGAACTTCCCAGTGTTAGTCTCACATATGTCCAGTTATGAGGCATTATTGTTCAAAACCTTGAGGGGGCGGGGCTTAAAGCCTCAGTGTTTACTCTGGTGACTTTTCACTACGGCGGCAGCTGAATGGGAGGTGTTTACTCGCTAACACCTCTCTCTCTCTCTTTTCTTTTCCTGTACATACAACGTATTTTGGAAATGTTGTGGCCGGCACCTCTTGTGACACTTCCACGTTGTCACAAGAGCATCTGGGTCTCTCAGATTACAAGTAATATTGTTTAATGCATTATATATCATCATGTAAATTGATTTATTTTACGGAGGACTTAAAATAGCAGTGCCTCATATAGGCAATGCATATCAAGTGAAACTGCCTACCTCCCTCCTCCACACTATGCCATGATATTCACTCCAGACTCCAATCTATTCTCCCAGTGCGTATTTAAAGATTTGACATTATTTCCCTTTAAAACTAGAAATGTTCTCTCTGGGCATACATGTGTCAATAATACCCTGTACTTGCATTAGTAAAGCATGGAGAGCACACACCTTATACAGCAGAAGGAGCAGTTTCAGCTCCTGACATTAGCGTGTGTGACTCCACAAGTAAAACTTTGGCTGCGGCTTAGATGCCTGACGATAGTGCCGGTTAAAGTTCTTTATTGTCCGATGCACCGACGCAGGTTGCACTGCACAATGGAATTCTTAATTTCGCGATGCCATAAATGAAAAGTAAGCTTCACGCATAGAAGAGCTCTTTTACCTACACCTGCTTGTGTAAGACTCTAATGTGTGAAACACAGACCCCTTTGCTCTACTGTTGACGACGGCAACCGACAGTTTGTTCTGATGGGTCTCTTTGGCTATTTGTTTGTTGGATCTGAAGCAAAGTCAGTCCTCACCAGCAACCATTCAAGAACAGGTGTTTAAGCAAACCTCTTAATCTTTCCTCCTACAGTTGTGTTGACAGACTGGTTGGAGATAAATTGTATCTGGGCAAATACATTTTTCACACGGGAGAAATGCATCTGCATGGTTAGTCCCGGGACCTTCATAAAAGACCATGACTTGACCGTTCAAGCTCAAGCCTCTTGGCATAGTGGATTTACCTTTGCTGAGAGAGAGAAACCAGCATTCAAAAATTGTGTTGGTTTGAAACTTCGACAGTGTATCCCATTCCCGCACCTGAATGCCGAGTGGCTCGCCTTCCTTTTTCCTCCCCCTACAGGCCTCATAGGCTCCCACTGTTTTCTGCCACTCCCCCTACGGAGGCCCACTGTGGACATCACATCAAGTGAGGATATTGAGTTTCCTCAATACCAATGACATCATCACATTTGTCATAATGACATGGCTACTTCTGATATAGGACTGAAGGTTAAAATAGGACACTTTTTTCAATAAATGTTTGATTGCTAAACTAAGGCTGGCAAATCTGCTGCCAGTTAATGAAATGCATTTGAAATGCAGATGTTAAATATTTGATTAGCCCATTAGAAGCTATGCTACATAGGCATTTCCTTACTTCACCAAATCAATCTGGAATATTAGAATTGAACAATCACCAATGTCCTCCTTTGAGTTATATAGGCTACTGGAACCTAGGACTCTACGTTTCTACTGCAGGATCAACTGTATTTGTATTGAGGGAGTTGATTCACCACGGGCAGCGTTTCATCTAGAGGTATATAGATTTATTTGTGTTGACCCATCAAAAATATCATAAAGACCCACACATACTAAAAAGTAGTGATACAATATCATATTAACAGCCTTGTTGTCCGTAGGCGGTAGGTGGATGTCTTGTCCAGCACCACGAAACCCTCCGAACATTGGGGAGATACTGAAGGAAGTGCGCTTAGCAGATTGTTTACGGCCCCAGATTTTGCTAAAGCTCTGTATAAAAGAGGGGAATGTGTACATTATTGTCAGTCAGCATGCAATAGCAATATAATCCCCCCTCATCCCCTTTAAATCGGCCCCTGGGAGAGCCGGGATCTGCGGTGGGGCTCTTGATAGAGGGCTACTGTACCTCTTTGTTGAGCCCAAGTGTCATCTGTTCTGTCCACTCTGTTCTATTCTGTTCTATTTTTACCCCCTTGCTATAGGCGGGCGAGTGTATGTGCGTTGAATATTAAGCAAAGCACCCCTCCCTTCTGTCTGTCCGGCCATCTTTGGCTCCATCCCGCACGCACTGCAGCCAAGTGTCTGCCACTGAGCCCCCCAGCACACACACACACACATTTTCACACACCCTTCTGTTTTTACTGGATCCGAGCCAAGCTCTTTTAATCCAGCCCTTTCTCCTGGCAGGGGAGAACGTGGTGAGTAAGCAAACAGCGCTGCTATGTGTGACATCACTCACCATCCAAGGACTGATTAGGCACTTGTGTTTGGGTCAATTTTGTCACTGGGTCTGTTTTGCTATAAGGTGCCTCTGTATGTGTGTGAGTGCGCTGTGTAGATATTTGAAGAAGGCAGTGCAGGTCTTTATAAGCCGGGTGAACTTTCTTTTCACCTGCTCTCTACTCTCAGAGAAGTAGACGGTATGAGAATGAGTCACTGCGGGAGACTCCTCGCGGCCCTGCGCTTTTAGATGCTGGCATTTTTCATTTGTAGCTGCTGACAGGTTGTGTAAGGCACTGTTTGGTGTTTAGCTGGGATTTTATTTCCATTTTAGGTATGCATGGCTCAAGCTGTAAAGCCGCAATGCGATTTTTTTGTTGTTGAAAATAGTTAGTTTGTGCTGTTTTGAGTAATTTAGACACTAAATATGTAATATGGGTTTTCTACTATTAAATGGCCATGGTGATGCTGTGGCTTCGTGTAGCTGTGGCCGCCCCTGTTAGCGTGTGCAACCTTGTTTTTCCATCATTTGTTTGTATCGATTGTGCGATGTTTTGCCAAGTTTGTTACAGAAAAGCGAGGTTCAATTAAATGTATTGGAAGAGTCTCACCAAGCCGCTCAATACTTTGACGACAGCATTGTTTGACGGGACCCTGTCAAACAATTGTGCCCACAGGGCAGGCTTGCCCCTCCTTAACAAAAATAGACACATGTTCATATGCACACACACATACACACACATTAGTACCATGGTTGTTAATTCCATGGGCCACAGTATAATAGAGCGATTTGGATGTCTGCAGAAAATCTAATTTGCTCAATTGGCATGCTTCCACATCTGCCATAATGTGTGTTTGGGGCTGCAATCTCCCAGTGTTTTCTTTTTCTCTGGGCCTTGGCACCAGCTTTTGAGATGATCACGTTAGTAAAAAAAAAGGGTTGGAACGCGTCAAGACAGATTTTAGAGTTGCTATCCTATCAAGCAGTTTACAAAAAGCCTTGAATCAGACTCTATCTATCTATCTATCTATCTATCTATCTATCTATCTATCTATCGATCGATTGATCAGTCTATATTATTATTGTC